>BQNB010047306.1:8934-33316 GCA_026074375.1 Tanacetum coccineum | reverse complement strand
TCACAAAACAAGTAGATTTCCTGAAAGCAACCTCCAAATCAGCATCACAGAATTGACCAACGGAGAAAAGATTGTGATTTAGGCCTTCGACGTAATAAACCTGTTTGATCATGACATTCCCTTGATTCAGATCTCCATAACCAAGAATTTAAGCAAATTGATCATTTCCAAAATGAACAGTACCCAGAAATTTCTCCAAAAAATTACACAACAGCTTAAGATTGCCCGTCATGTGCTTTGTGCATCCAGAGTCAACAATGAATAGGATGAGTTATACAATCTGCAAGTGAATTAGAGGACGATGGAACATTGGACAAATTGGATCCTAAAGAATTTGATATCTTCAAGACATTAGTAAATCCTAAGACATGTCCTATAGTGGGATTAATACTTGTTGATACATCATCTTTCCTAATTTTAGGCATCCATATCTTTTTGGTCCTAAGAGGCTTGTGTGTCCATTTATATCCTGATGGACATCTCTTAGCTATCCACCATTTCCAATCCTGATTTGTATTCTCATACATCTCCTTATGGTAACTCTTAGATTTCTGAATAATGCTATCTGATGCAACTGTTTTCTTATGGTGTGTTGCAACAGATTTGTTCGCTTTGTTCTTGGGTTGGGTTTACTAGCAAATTAATAGGCACATACATGAGGATTTCTTAGTTTTCTTCGCATTCACGTCTTTCAGTATCGAAGATACAACGCATCATGATTAGGGAATTAAACACACTGTTCCACATTCTACACAAACAGCATTCCGCATTTTCGAGTTCTGGAGTTTGAACTGTCATTACACGTAGTTACAGACTTTGTTTTCTTAGAAATACTAGAAATCCTATGTTGGTCTTCTATTCCCATGTCTTTGTAAACTTCAATTGAATAATTGTTCTGGCAGACACAAAACAAGTGTTTTAGAAATCAAGCCGTGTTGTGACTTTTAGAAACAATCTCTATGTTTGTATTGGGACCTATGTATCTCTGATCTTTCTTATTAAATAAAATTGTGTTTTATAAACGTATCTTTGAACGTTTACTGGGACTCGTGTGCATGTATTATGAAGTAGCACCACATATGTTGTATTCTGCTGCATATCGTAGTTTGGGGGTGTTACAGAGTGGTATCAGAGCACGAGTTGTAGTGAACTAAGTCGTTTTCCAAAACTTAGACTACAACTATTTTTGGAAAAAATTCACGAATCTTTCACTGATGTCCAATATCCGTGCACCTGTTGCTTTCGATCCTAAGAAGCCTTATGTGGTATATATTTGATTGCATATTATGTGCGTAACAAGTGGATGACACTTGTTTTAAGTAATGATTATATATGTATATACATATACATACGGCATTCGTTCTATGGTATACGATTATATATATCTAGATATTCGCTTCTTGATATATTTATACTATATATTACGGCTCCGTTCTATGTATTACGATCTTTATATATCGTGACGGACATTTGCTCTCGAAGTGTTTAATTTCTTTAAACATTTCGATGCGGTATGATAAAATTATTTTGACACATGTTGAAAACATCGTTGTTATATGATTATCTTCGAAACTTTTTCGCGACTTTACTTTTCGTCTTGTGATGATGTTGAATCGTCATAGTTTGCCGATCCATTGGACAAGACTTATTATTATACTCCGAGTTTCAATATTATCCCGTTGCTTTAAATGCATATGTTGTCACGTAATTTATCGTTTTGAGATTTTCTGGTTGATGGTTTAGTGCGACATTTATATGTCATCCCATACCTTCATTGTTTTGGAAAAACGACTATTAACTTATTCTCGCGTAACGTGTCATTGAAAAAACGGCTATTTTTGGAATTTTCGACAAATAAAGTTTGTATTATGTTCCAATCTCTTGTTATCAACTTCTACTTAGATAATTCATTGGAATGTTGATACTGGAAATCTATGAGTTGAGGTGTTGGAAGAGTGATAAGTCATTAGGGTGCATATGACTTTGTTATTGGCGTTTTTAACTTTAAGGAATTAAAATGGTGTTGGTTGGATTTTAAAATGGATTGATAGGGCAGTTTGTAACTAGCAGGTTGTGGGGTTGATTGTGAATTATTTTTGGTCATAAGGCACTGGGAAATCCAATATGGATGTGGGCATTTGTCTTAAGTGTATGTGGTTCTTTGGATAGGGTCGTATCTCCTCTGGATGAGTGAGATATCGTCGTCTTACTAAAACTAGTCAAATCTGGAACACTTTTGGGAAAAGGGGGTATACTTCATATTTTGTATTACTTTTCTAAAATAAAATTTTTAGCGTGGTACTGTTAAAAAGACTCTTAGGGCTATAACCTCCAATTGGTTTTACCTCAAAAGCATCAATAAATTTTAAATTACACTATTTTCGCAAGCTACAAAAATTTATCAAAATTTCTTTGGGGATTGCTTTGGGATAGCAGCTTGTTGGGTACGTTTCAAAGTAATTCTGGTACATGAAGACCTGGGAACTTAGACTAGGAGGTAGAGAAACCTCTTAGGTACATGTAGGAATTCGGATGGAGTCATATCGACGCCCGACGAATGAGATATTGCCGAAATGGCAAAGCTAGTCAAAAATTTAGACCAGAATTTGAATGAGTAATAAGTTCAAAAACTTATATAACAACACCTAAATATATAAAACTATAAGTTCTAGATATTAAACAAACTTAGACTTGAGCGACCGTTTCGGATTTTTCGGACGCACAGTTTAGGAGATACACTCAATTTAGTGTAGCCATTAAATTTTAGTAAAGGGCAGCCTTGATAGAATGGGGGCAAAATGGTAATTTTACCTTGGTTTTTGAAACTTTCTGGACAGTTGGCCTTATGCTTCTGGAAATTATACTCGAAATGCTTTCCGTAGACAAAAACCTCATACTTTTACCGTCCACGTACTATTAGGTAGGAGGATTCCAAGATTTAGGATTATTGAATTGAGGTTATTATTGCCTCAGAGTTTTATCTCATCACCGACGTGGTGATTGTGCACTCTTTAGCAATTACTTTTGATTTAGAACTCTAGGAGAGTTCATGTATATGTAGTTTATGTATTGGAAACTTAGAACCGTTACGGTCGGATGTACTGGCTTTGAAAGCCAACATTGTATCCCTTTTTGGAAAAAAATAAAAAAATTTAGTATGTATGTATGTTATTCTTGGCGTTGCTAATACAATTGTTGTAATTGTTCTCGGTTATGAGTTAGGAGGAGGTGTCATTGTATAGGTTGTACTATGAGTGAAGCTTGGAGGTCGTGGTTACCCCCGAGGCACTCGGCTTGTGAGAAATTGATTTGACCCCGAGCGTTGGGTGACTTCAATTGGCAAATCTTTCGCATGTGTATGTTACTTGCTTGCATAGTCCATGAGTGGGTATTACTTTTAAAACTTGTTGTGACCGTTGACCAAACTGTATCTAATGATGTTTTGTGAATCAACGATTTTAAAACTGTGAATTGCAATAACGAATTTGTGTGTTGAACAAATGTCGTTGCGTGAATCATATTGACCTATGTTGTTACATTGTTTTGTAACAATGGAAAATGTGTTTTCTCAAATTTTACTAAATGAACCCTATGGTGTCAAATAAATCCTTTTATAAAAAAAAATTTAAATAAAAATATTATTTTTACATAATGTGTATGAATAATTTTTTTTTTTTAAAAAATATAAGAATGAAAGGTGGTGCTATCTTCTTTCTCTCTTTTGAAATAACTGATTTTCTTCACTTTGAAAATTTTCTTGGAGATAACTTACGCATGTGGTTATGGAAAAGAAACGTTTTTGATCGAGAATGAACAAATGTCGTTTGGTCCTCAATTATGCATAACCTGATCAGACTAGCATAATTTTTAGGAAGAACCCACGCTAGGCGGATAAATCGCTCACCCTTAAAACGCTTGTTAATTAAGATAAATGTTTGGGTCAAGCTTCCGGAAGGAGAAAATATTTTTACCTTATTACAGATTCTTATGCAAGTAACCATATCCTTATCGACTGCATGGAGAGAGTACTCTATGCGAATTCATTATGACGAGTCGTTCAAGCGTAATCCTACGGTATGTGTTCGGAACAAGCTGTATGTCTAGAACAGGAGGTAATGTTTAGTTCGTAGTATCTGGAGCGGTGATTGTTATGAAGAGTATGTCAAGACCAAGGGTACTCTGGTGTGCTAGTAAGCAATGATTAGATTTGTAGCTATAAGGGTGTTTAAACTGATATCGGACACTGAGAGGGGTCTTCTTGGAGATGTAAATATTCCTAAGGTGGGTGGGAAGCTGAGGATGGTTAGACCGAGGTTGAAAGTGAGAATTGGAGAAGACCTCTCTCTTCATTGGTGTTGGGCGCCTTAAATGTTATCTAACTGTTATTGGCGTGATGAAGACTTCTCTTCCCCGAAAGGAGTTGTAGTGGTAGTGTAGTCGTAAGTATACCTGATGACGTCAAGGTATCTTTAATGAGACATAACGATACTTGCCTACAGGTTAAGTGTAGTGGGCCCTAACTCCGAGACATGGATGACCAAAGGGTAAAGTGGGGCGGAATTGAATTGAGATTCTAGCTAATGTAAAGTCCGTTTCCATTACTAAAGGAGAACAACCAAATAGCCAACGTTTAAGTCCAGCGGTATTGATTTTAGGGATTGTGAGTATTTCGACTTGATGATTTGTTTATCTAATGATGCTACGCGATGGATGGACCAAGCCAACGATGCTAGTCGCACGAAGAAACGTTGAAATTTTTTTATTATCGTCGGATATGGCCACTAAGTCCATGTTGCTCTGTTTGTTTTCTTAATTGATTTTGATCTGACATTTGACTTTATGTGTTTGTAGCGGGCGATTCGTCACGATCGTCCGGAATTATGTGGCATATATTCCCTTTGTGCTATTTGTGCTTAAATGGTGGTGAGAGTCTCAACGTTCTTTTACGTGGCGTGATGCGGTTTGGGATGTAAGCGATATGGGTGTAATCGCCAAGTAGAGTGTAGGAGTAATAAGGTGGGTTGGATACATCGCCAAAGTCTTGTTGTCGATTGTGGCTTGAAGTACACATGAGATGTGAGTGTAGACAATTGGATTAGCGGTGTTTATGTTGGGAATTTTTGTCGAGGTGGCTTAACTTTGTGGCAAGCTCGGTACGATGAGGAAAATGTGACCGGAGGGGTATAAATCTAACTGTTAGAATGCATAATTATGCCAAAAGCTCTAAAGGAAAGTGAATACGATATGTGATAATAATCGTCAATGCTTAGTTAAAAGTGGGCGTGATGAATGCCTTTATATGGGGCAAATTCATCGAGTCATCATGTAAAAGATGGCGAGCGTACAGTAGGTACTTATGTGATTATGTGGGCATGTGTAACAATGTCGTAAGGTGATTAGGAGATCTAATGTGTTTCGGATTATTTTTTGTAACCGGAAGGGCGACATGTGTATTTTGGTTTTGAATAATGATGAGTATTTTAATTTGGATAATGATATAATTATATATATCGAATTTGATTACTGACGTCTATCTTGGTTTTAGTTAGCGACGTATGTTTTGGATTTTGGTAACGAAGCATATTCTCGGTTTTGTATATTGGTATAATTCCGTATTTTAGTGCGACATATACTTTAATTTTAATTCACGACGTAAGTTTCAGCCTTGGTTTTGATAAGCGAGGTGCGCTTGGTTTTGTTGTTTTATGAGGGGGGGGTCACCAACTAAGTTTGGGATCGTTCATTTTTTAGAAAATTTCTGGGAGTAAGACGTATAACAACTCGTAATTTTCATCAATGTAATTATCATCTTATTAAATTAGATTGCACTGTATATCCTTATATATATATAATACTATATATATATATATATATATATATATATATATATATATATATATATATATATATATATATATCACCTTCTTACAAGATTTTTTTTGCTATATCTATTATGCAAACTTGTAACTTGCATCTTAAAGTAAACGAGCTAACGGGCAACCTCTCCAATGCCATCTATATCTATGTTTATATCATGTAAACATCCTAATATGTCAAGTCTATATCTTAATATCATTTTACCAAGTACATTCTCCATTTAACATACCATTTACAAGTTATATCAAAACAGACTTTATCCGTTAACATTTATATCAAAACCCTAATTATATGTAATGTATATGTAGGAACCCGTCTAACACTTCATATGCCGAACCACACGGATCAAACCAAGAACTAGAAAAGAGAAGATTGTTTAGAGAGAGAGAGAAGAGAGAGAGATGAGAGAAAAAAAAGAAATTAGATTTAGAAAAAAGATATTTTTGAGAATAGATTCTTGAGATAGATATTTTTCCAAGTGAAAAATATCTATATATAACCTCCTACACATTTTAGTGCATGCTGCGGGATATGTAACTTTGAACTCGGCGCTCGGGTTTTGCTTGGGATTAAACCCAAAACATATACAATATTAGATTATCTATCGAGCCCGATTCCCGATAGTATCATATGGGATCTCATACAAACGAGGCTTATCAGATTGAGCTTTCTTGAGGTACTTTGGATTAGCAAAGGTTGATCTACCATGATACGTTGCGCATTTGGGTGCTAACATGTGAATGGTCTGAATTGACTGATTGCGTTTATAAAGAATTTCATTTAAAAACTTTATTTGTTTGTCCATTTCAATCATCGTGTCAATGTCTTTTCCTTCCTTAACCTTTAAATCCGAAATAACCTTAGTTTTCTCTTTGAGTTGACCTTCAAATTGTGACCTAGTTAACAGACTCTTTTTGACTAGCTCATCGTATTTCTGCTTGACAACTGAAATTTCTGTTGAGGATGTGTTAACTAGAGTAGACATGATGAATGATTAGTTATGAATTATGAAGTGTGAAAGATTTTGTTGGATCTTAAGTGGATATTGTGATTGAAGTTGTGGTTTTGTAAGCAATTCACGTTCACGGGATTTTACACGTCTATGATTAAAACCGATAAATGAATTAACGGGATTTTACAGAATCAATAGAAAACCGTGAATGATTTGATGCGGAATCAGCGGCCAAAAATTCCAGAAAAAACTGAAAAATGTCAATAAATCACTGAAAACAAGCTTTTTGGGCCTTGAAAAATCCTTAACCTGCCAAAGGATGGTTACAGCGTGATCCGTCTCGTTTTTCTCTTCGATTTGAGAGCTCACGGGCCTGAAACGGAGTTACGGATCAAAAGTTATGGCCGTTTTACTGAAACCCTTTTCGTCACACAAAATTTCAAAAAAAAATTTCGTTCGGTCCAAAAAAAATTTGCTCGTTCTCGATCACCGCTCGTTCGAATCCGCTCGTTCGAAATCGCTTCGTTTCCGATCCTCGCTCGTTAATCGATCGCAAATCCGTTCGATGCTCGTTCGATCGCTCGTATCGAGTCGCTCTTTCGAATTCCTCGCTCATATCGATCGCATCGAGCCACGCCTCATAAACCATGCGAGTGCCACTAAAACATCCCTAAAATCCCACAACATCCTTTGACGTCATATTTGAAAACCAGCACTAAACTTGACTATAATACTATTCATCGTACGACACACAGATCAATCCAGTACAACAATAAATATTACATAAAAACACTAAAGAGAATTACAGATAACTCGTATACACTAATTAATAATATCTCTATCACACAGAATTAAAAGACAAACACACACTGCCCATCTATATTTTTAATGCGCGCGCGTTATAAATAAGAACAACACTCATAATCTCACAATAATGATAATGAAGTCCATAGATTTTATTACAAATATCTTGATAAAAATACATTATTTTGAATATAATTCAATAAAAATGTACACTAATATGTCACAGAGAAGTGTGTGTGCGCGTCGAGCGATTAAACACACTTCGCGAATTACATGAGACAATAAATATTAGCGCTACTCCAATAAACGAAAATATAGAATTGAGTGGGTAGAGGGAGTTGAAGTGGGGGAATTTGAGATTAAGATGTTGTTCGGTATAAGATCGAACCATAAAACCTTTTCTTCAGCACTTGAGTCGATTAGATCATATTTTAATTACATTTTCTCCCCTTATTTTAAATAATAAACACTTAGTTTTTGAAATACCTTGTGATTAAAATCTGTCTTGAAAATTACGTGGGAGAAAATATTATCAGCATGAATGGTTTGGAACATTTTGATAATGTTTTGAATACATAAGAATGGTCGTTGTTGATGTATCCAAAAACATTAAAACTTAACCCGATTTACCACTTCACTTCATAACCCGAACCACGAATCAAGAAAAGAGAAAGAGAGAGAGATTCGAAATAGAGAGAGAGAAGAAGAGAGAGAGAATAAGAAATTTAGATATATGAAATTAATAAAACTAGATATTTTCTAAAAGAAAATATCTATATATATTTAGATATTTAGAAAATATCTAAATATATATATACCCCTACACATTTAATGTGACGCGCGGGATATTTAACTAGGACCCGGGCTCGGGTTTTGTTTGGGATTAAACCCGAAACATATACAATTTTCTCGTTGTGAGGATAAGTTATAAACCTTCCTTTATTTGAAGTCCGGGTTATGTACTGACATTTGCACATAAGCCATTTAGAAAATTAGAAATGACATGTTTTGAAACTATTTGAAAACTCTCGCTCGAACTTCATTTACACACCCGTGTCAATGTTAATCGACATTTCTAAGCACGTAAATGTTATCGATTCCAAGAGACATGTCGAGAAGAATCTTTTTGGAAATTTTCTGATTTTCTGATTTTGTATATATTTACCTGTTGTCCTCAGCCTCGCTATGATGGTGGAATAGTAATTCCAACTCTTGTCTTGATGTAGCTGTCTTGACTGCTTAAGGAACAACTTTGGGAACTAGCTTTGAACTTGACTGTTCATTGCTGTGGTCTTGAATTCCGAGTTCTGAATGGTTATGATCAGAAGTCATTTGATGAAGAACGAGGCCTGAACTGATGTGAACAGACGTCATTAAACATTGAGGAACGGGGCCTGAAGTGTTATTTTCAGCAGACGCCATTTGACATTGACGACCGAGGCTTGAACTGCTGTGTTCAAACGTCATTTTGTGATCATCAGATCAAAATTCCTTGAAGCCCTGTTTTCTGAGATATCTTTCTTTTTCGCAACCAAACTCTGAGTCCTTCCTCTGTAGGATTGAACGATGTACCTGTCTGTAAAGAGAGTACCTGCCTGACTTTAAGAGCTTGTTCGCTTTACATTGGTGAGGGAATATCTGCATTTGAACCATTGGGGGCTTCACTTTCAACCTTTGTTGTGCTAGAGGCGAATGTCTTTCCTGTTGGAACCCATCTAAGACAAACAGTCTTGAGAATTCTACCCGTTGGTTGCCACCTAACGGGTTTTTTTCTGTTTGTTGTCTTATTAGATGGAACCTTAGCACACGAGTTGACTTCTTTTAGGAATTTTATTACACATGCGTCATGATTGGCATTAAAGACACATTTCTGACACGTCGAGCAAACAAAATGTTTGGAGTCAGAAAAATTTCTAGGGATCCTAGAGTGTTCATGTGTCTTTTTCTTAGCTTCCTCTAGGTAGTGATTATGAACATTTCGGTTTGAGCTATAACCTTAGATGAGCTTGGGCAATCATGTTATGAGTTTTTGCAGGGGCAGATTCTTCTTCTCTTAAGGCAATATGATGTTTCGAGTGACTTGGTTTTTTTGACAAGTCGTTGTTTACATCTACTTGGGAGGCAAACCATTAGTTTTGAAATTTTAGGTCTTTCAGACTTCAACGCAGACGGTTGTTAACAACGGATTGGTTTTTTGAGTTGTTGTCAAAGGTTTTCCAAGATTGATGGTTTTGCACTTAGTATCCACACTATTTACTGTTGTTAGTGTTCCTTAACTCATTTTTTAAATGCGCTGCAAAATTGCTAACCCCTTTTTTTCTGCATCTGAGCTAGTACATCAGCATTTTCATTGCTTTTTGTTCAGTTGTTCCATTAAAGAGTCATTCTGGTTTTTGGTCTGAACTCGTGTCCTTTGCAGAATCAAAAAAGATCTTGTAAGTCTGTTTTCAAGTACTCTTTTTCCTTTATGTACTGCTCAATTCCTCTGCAAGTAACCTTTCCACACTAATGTTTCCAATTCGATGTTTATTGTTTCAGTTACATCGATGTCATTTATTAACTTTTGGCCTCATTCTTTTATGTTAAAAATGGATTTTGTTGCCCTGATTTTAAAACATTGTTTTGCATTTGTAGTTCAAGATTAATACAATGTGCTTCGAGTTTTGCAAAATCTTTTTGACACTGGGCAACAGTCTTTTTGAGACAAACATTTTCAGACTCGAGTAATTGATTTGAGAGTTCAGTTGTCCTGTTATCAGTTAATTTAGCAGGCAAAGGACGTATGTCATGACATTGTTCAGCATTCTGGTCAACCTCTCCTTCATTAATGAATTCAGGTTGCTCAGTATGCTGTTGTCCTGTAGCAGATACATTATCATCAGCAGTCATTTGTACCTCAGCCATTGGCTCTTCATTGTTTATGGGTCTGATATCTGCATCATCAACATGTGCATCATTCCCTGATCTGCTGCTTGTATCCTGCTCTTTTGATTCTGTCCTATTGCTTTCAATGATAACTGAACTAGCATCCAATGCATCCAATGCATTACTCGTATCAGTCTTTTCCTCTGTTGTCTGGATTTGTCTTTCATTCACCCTTCTTTCATACTCCATTTTATGTTGTGCTCTTTCACCAATCGACTTCTTAACAGATTCCATGTGTTGGATCAGTGTGTTACGGAATTCTGGAATATCAAGTCAAGTGTATTGTAGGAATTTGTTGCGTATCATGTCAACATATTCATCATCCAAAAAATTTCGTTTGGTCCAAAAAAATTTTGCTCGTTCGGTTCCGCTCGTTCGATCGCTCGTTCGATCGCTCGTTCGATCCGCTCGTTCGATCGCTCGTTCGATCCGCTCGTTCGATCGCTAGTTCGATCCGCTCGTTCGATCCGCTCGTTCGATCGCTCGTTCGATCCGCTCGTTCGATCGCTCGTTCGATCCGCTCGTTCGATCGCTCGTTCGATCCGCTCGTTCGGTCCGCTCGTTCGATCGGTAGTTTGGTCCGCTCGTTCGATCGCTCGTTCGAATCCGCTTGTTCGATCGTCTAGTTTTTCGCTTGTTCGATCCAAACGTTTCCACTCGTTCGATCACGCGTTCGGTGCCAACGTTTTTCTGCTCGTTTTTTTTTCTCTTCTTTTCACCCGAGTATCACCAAAATGAACACAATGACGCCGAGAGTTTTCCACTAACAAAATGAGCCACGAAAACTATGTGTTCCGGCGTGGAATTATACAAAACCCAAACTTCCGAATCGTAGAAGCTTACAACACCAAAACTAACACGCTATCCACCCCGAGGCGATTGGATACACCAATCGTCGGTTCCGATTACCACTTCACTTCATACACGACACGAATCAAGGAAATAGAGAGAGAGAGACGAAATGAGAGAGAGGGGAGCATGATTGTGAGTTGAGAGGAGAAAAGATGGACAAAGAAACATTAGATATTTTTAGAAATGAAAAACTAGATATTTTCTTAATAGAAAATAACTTATATAGTTGATATTTTTTGAAAATATCTAAATATATTATATATACCCCTACACATTTAATGTGCACGCGGCGGGATATTTAACTCAGGCCCGGGCTGGGTTTTTGCTTGGGATTAATCCCACAACATATAACAATATTAGATTATCTATCGAGCCCGTTACTGATTTATTCTGTTACACATTAAAACTAATTAAAGACCCGAAGCTCCATCGTTAGAGTGACCGAGGCTTCCTTGTTCGATCAATAAATTAAGGTAACAATCTCCCCACTAAAGTGAGGTTTGAACACTAGGAACCGAGCTTTCCTTTATTGACTCAATAAAAATATGGAGGGCTAAACAATCTCCCCCGAAGTGAGTTCATTGATGACACTCTCTTCATGCGATTAGTGAGATTGCTTTTGTCATTTCAGGGCTAAGAGTGTCTCTTGGTTCTTTATCTTTGTATTATGTTGTAGGGCTAGTTCCTTCATGCTTTGCGAATCTTTGTCTTAGAGCCTTTGTCTTGTCGTTATCGTCTTTGCCATTCTTGCGATCTTATGTCTTTGACCAACATGCTCATACTTTTGCATTATCTTGAAAGCTTCAAATCAGAGTTTGCGGAAGTCTTTGTCTTTAAATCTTGAGCTTTCTAGATAGTATGTCTTTGTAGATTGAGCATTTGAATGGGATTGAGGTTGCCGTTACCACCGTTTGACCTGCAGGTTTACGTTAGTGATAAACAAGAAAATTGATTTGAAAATCAATCGACGTGTCACTCGTTAAAGTGTTTTTGTAACACATCAAGAGTGTCATGTTTTTATCAAAATTCATCAACCGTCAATTCATTTACTGGACCAAATCGATATCCAGTTGTCCATTAAACCCAAAAAAAAAATTTGAAGCGCGTCAGGTGTGTATTTTGTCACAAAATAAGCCGACAATTTGAGCTAGGTTTTACCAAATGGGGGGGGGGGGGGGGGGGACACAATCAATCACAAATCCACCCTTTGCTCTGATGCCAATTGTAGGATCCCGTAACACTTCACTACATACAATCGATCACGAAATCGGACTAGAAATGAGAAAGAAAGATTGAGTTGTTTAGAGAGAGAAAGAGGAGAGAGAATTGAGAGAGAAAAGAGAAAATGATTTATTATTAGAAATGAACAACTTACTTTTTCTAAAGAAGAAAAAGCATATATACCCCGTCACGTTAAAGGTACGCGCGGGATATTTAACTAGGACCCGGGCTCGGGTTTTGCTTGGGATTAAACCCGAAACATATACAATATTAGAATTAACTATCGAGCCCGATTCTCAGATATACCTATTACAACATTAACTAATTAAAGACCGAAGCTCCATCGTAGAGTGACCGAACTTCCTTGTTCGACTCAATAAATTGAGGCTAACAACATCCTACTCGTTGATTATAATCTATCTTAGGAGATAATATTGGTGATCTTATTAAACCCTAGCTCATGAAGACTTTACCCACTTACTGCTTAATGGAAATTTATATTCTAGTAGTTCATTGTCCAAGTCTTTACCAAAGGAATCCGTATGTTATTTGTTGATCCCAGGTCACCTGCTAGTCTAACTTGTTCACATAAACCAAAGGTATAGGATACGCATTAAAAAATATCTTATTGTTAAGAAATAATAAATCACAATATGGAAAGCCATCCGGGCATCTAGCAACATGGTCCGGTAATCACTAGTCCCAACTGAATGATAGGATCGCATACAAAAATCATGTAACAAGCATAAATTGAATACACATAAATAAACAATTCAGACGATAAATTAAAGAGTCGATATAAAACAAACCAGAACTATAAATCTTCATAATCGTGGCTAAAACCCCAGTGTATTAGCCCTTAAGCATTGTAACAATACATGAATAATAATTCAACCAGTAAAAACTAACCGAGATTAAACGACTATACAACAATTGAACATTACTAGAGTATAAAATTAAAGGTTTTTCCCCTGTGAATTGACCTCCGTATGTCTTCTGTCTACCTGAAACTCGACTTTTGTGGTTGGGTATACAAAAATATGATCAAGCACACCTAAAAAACCGTTTTAGGCCTCCATTTATATTGTCTGGAATTTGGTCGATATGCCATATTGGTTGAAGTCAATACGACGTATTGGAAGTTTCTTGGAGTAGGGACCACGTTTAATATCTTCCAGAATATTTTATTACTATATCTTGGATACGGCGTATAGAAGTCTTCTGGATACGGCGTATTAGAATTTATTCTTCGTGGTTTCTTGTGAAGTGCAGACATAGATACGTCGTATCTTCCTTGATGGATACGGCGTATAGAACATCAGAGTCAGTTTCTTCACATTTCTTCGTTTCTTCACAGAGTACTCCATAATTACTACAATTCTCAAATATAAACGATTAAGTAACATTTCTTTTAATAGTTATATAAAATGGGTAATTTACGTGGGATAAATGATGCTATAAAAGTGATTAATGACATCAAATAACGTTACATTTATACCATCATGTATCCCGAATAAATTACCCACCTTTATATAATTATTGCAAGAATTGTTACTAAATTGCTTAAAGTTGTCAATTGCTGTAATTAAGGAGTGTTTTGTAAAGACAAGCTAAAAGGCGCACATTTTAGAGCTTAAACGGTGATATTTGAATATTACTTATTTCTGACTACACACGCCGTATCCAGCAAGGAAGATACGGCGTATCAGCGCCTGGACTTCACAAGAAAATGTGCATACTCAATTCCCAATACGGCATATCCTACTGCCTACATACGCCTTATCCAGCAGGAAAAACATTTCAAAGATTCTGTAATAAATATAATTTGAGAAAGATATAACTGATTGATTGAGAACATAGCACGTACTCTAAGGAATTTACCCCTATACGCCGTATTGACCTTACTCAATACGGCGTATCCATCAATTTTTCAGAGACTATAAATAGAGGGCTCAAAAATGAGTTTTTAGTGTGCAAAAACATATTCCTTATACCATACACATAAAATATGATTTTCTAAAGTAAAGAAGAGCAGCCAAAGGTCAAGCATCGATCATGATTCCATAGAAGACACCATGTAATTCCTATACTCTTGTAATCATTTAATTTTGGTATCGTTCGGTAAAACGTTTAGTTTACCTTGGGTTAATTGATCACACTTGTATAATTACAATGGTTATCGGCTAATACCCTTGGTATTAGCCATCTAATGAAGATTTAATGTTTGGTTTGTTTTAATCAAATTTCTTAATTTAATCATTGATTGTATAATTATGTTTATCACCTAATACTTTCCTATTTCTTGAATATGAGACATATCATTCAAACTGGGTCTAGTGATACCTAACAAGTAATCTAGATACTGAGATAGCTCTCCGTATCGTGTTTTAGGGGGTGTTTGGGATTGCTTATTCAAAATAGATTATGCGTTTTGAAAATGAATAATCAAATAATCAGCTGTTGTAAAACGTGATTTTGAAACATAGTGTTTGGATTTGATTATGTAATATGAAACAAATTATTTAGAAACTTAAGTTATAAAATTACTAAAAAAGATATGGACAAGACAAACTCTAGTAAGCTACACAAGTAAACAAAATAATTAGTAAGGGCATTATAGTAATAAACCAAAAAAGGAAGATCACGTTTTGAAAAAGTAAGAGGTGAGCACCAGCTCCAAAACTCCATTTTGAAAGTATTAAAACGCAAATAATTGATTTTTGGAGTTTCTTTGCCAAACACCTAAAACTGCTTATTTGCGTTTTAAAAACGCGATAATCAAATAATCCATATGCAAACTCAATCCCAAACACCCTCTTATATGACTGTACCAATAGGATCACAAATAATGTTCTATCTTTGCCTTGAAATTATGAGCTTAGTTGGACCGACATGTGACCCATATGTTTCAAAAAGTATGTTCTTAATTAATTGGTAAAGACTTGAACAGTGAACTACCAGTATATAAAATACCGTCAAGTAGTAAGTGGGTAAAGTCCTGATGGGCTAGGGTTTAACAAGATCACCATTGCTTTAATCCCTAAGATAAATTATAATTAAACTAAAAGGATACTTTATGCGGATGCGTTAATTGTGACAGGATTCAACGTGTCTAGGTCTTAGGATGATGTCCCACCTAAGTCTTAAGAATGATATGCCGCTTCGAGATAAGCATACATTACACTAAACAAACAAACCGGCATTTAAATTGGATTTAATATGGCTAATACAGTTTTCTATCATTTGGTTTGTACCGCTCTTTTATCTTATGATTATTATCTTCCATGCTTATAGTGTATTGAATTGATTATTATCACTATAAAACCTGTGCCAGTCTCTTAGGCTGAAAACCCCCCATAATCATTAGAACTAGGTTTAGCATAGGTTTAACAAGTAATTAGAATTGGCTTAATAAGATTAATTAAAATACTGATAGAATATAAGGTTAACAATCTTACTCTTAGTGTTCGGCACCCTACTTACCACGAAACTCTACCCGATCAGGTACACTGCCCGTTAAAGTATTGTTATAGGATAAGTTGGCTAAATATAAATTTAAAACTTGGTAATCAATAAATTGACCCTACACGACAGAACATCAAGTTTTTGATGCCGTTGCCGGGGAGTGAAAATGTTTAATCTTTGTTTTATTAGTATTTCTAACCCTTAATTAGCTTAGAATAATTTGATTAGAATAATCTAATTCTGTTTGAATTTAGTTGCATTGTGTGTTTAATTATGTGTTTAAATTCCCGCATTATTTAATTGTTTTAAAAGTACTCTGTTATGGTAGATCACCTGATATGGCGTATCCACCAGTTGGATACGACGTATCAAACCTTCTACTCAGACAACGTATTGATTGTTGCAGTCTAAACAACGTATCTATTCTTCTAAACAATACGCCGTATTCTATACACTCAATACGGCGTACTGACCTTCAACAATGCATAGTGGTTACATGACCATAATCATGGTCATTAAGTTAATGTTGAAATCATCCATTTAATATGTTAAGGTGGTTACAAACATTTAATTCGATAAGTCAAATCTTCATCAATCGTTAAGGTAAAAATATATTTTTTAAAACAATTAGGTTCTTAATTATTTTATTCGATTATTATATTGTTAACGAGTTATCTTTTTCACTTTGTTATTTAGATGAACCCGAATAGCGTTGACAAAAATAATCCAAATGATGTTCAACTTCAAGATGAAGATATCATGTACGATATTGTTCTTTACTTCGTTAGTGTCGTTGTAATTACTAGCAAGGATCTAAATTATCCTATCAAAAAAGATGTTAGCTTTTAATAAGATTGCTCAAATTTGAACCTTATGTTATTTGGATGTGAAATAGTTGCATCGATATGGTTTATAGTTATTTTAATTAAAACTTGTCATTATTTCGTAAAGTTATTGTTAGAAAAAACATATAAATAAACAACGTTTGCTCGCTACAATATTTAGTTATTAGGTACCCGCCGCCGCATTACGCGGGTACCCGACTAGTAAGTAAGAAACATACAAAACCTATTAAATTTGAATTAAATTTATTAATAAAAGACGGGTTTCCGACAAGCACTTTTGTTTATTAACGAGTCTTTAAGTTAGACTCAAACCGCTCTACGTCTTTCTTCGGGACTTCCCTCCTGTATCCAATTCTTTTCGGATCATTTCTCTGAACCTAGATCTGTTTTCCCTTCCTAATGGTAAGGTGTCCTTCAAGTCTTTAGTAACACAAATGAGATTGTTGCCACTATCAAATGAGTATCTTTTTACTTCATAAGTTTCTACATGAACCTTTGGTGGGTCATACTCATCTATGGTTGCCTTAATTTCTCATCTTTTATCCTCTTCTAACCCATGATCGTGCCACCAATATGTATTATCCCCTTGTACTTTCTTGCAATTTTCCCATATATCATCGAGCATATGTCCTTTCTTTCCTATCCCTAATTCATCAGCTGATTGATCGATTTCTAAATCGAACACCCACTTGTAGTCATCAAAACTCCTTGATCGTGGATCCTTGGCTAGTTCTTCTCGAAAACAATCAATGAGCCTTGATTTTAATAAGGCTTTCTTTACCAGTTCACTTACATCAGTGTGTCCTACCTTTGTCAATAACCATTCCTTGAAGGGATAGTCCCTTTTGCAATCTTCTTGGACTGAAGTAAAAAATCGAAGTGGGGGTGCCTTGGATAGAATTTTCACTACACCATTCCGCATACCTACTGTCCCAAATCATATCATTTCCCTGGGTATGCCCGTACCTTGCTAAGAGGAAGTTTGGAAATGATAAACCACCCCTTTTATGCTTTTTCTTTCATCATCAATGTAACAATACCAATATTTCAAAACTCCCTGTTCATCTATCCTATAGATTTCACTCCCCTCGTTACATAACTCCATGGTTGGGTCACATGTGGGCCATACCTTGAGTATTCCATTGTAATTTTGTTTAACATGTTTGCAAAAATACGCGCTTGGGGTGTTTATGTCAATTTTAAGCATCCTTACCTTCTTGCTACTTCGTTCCTGCATATAATTATCGTTGTTGTTTTGATGATGCAGGTTGTTAGATTTCTCAAATTATGGGGGCTCATATGATGGTGCTCTACTGCTAATATCCAAGAGGTGAGGAGGCTCATCATTATGAATTGAATTCACCATATAAATCTTTCCTACAGGAGTCATGAAATTATGAATTTTCTTATCCATATCAAAAGTTGTTAGGAACACGAAAGTGTCGGTCACTTCTATAGATAACAGTCGTTAGCTCGTTAAGTAATTTTTAGAAACTTACATAGTGTTGATCCTAGTCTTAATAGATCTTTCTAGCCTGTTAAGAGTGGTAGTCAATCTGGATAGATCCAAACTAACTACAAGAGAAACAATGACTATGAACAATATAAGTTATGCGGAAACTAACTTATACTGCTAAGAAGAACAATGAATAAAACAGAACTTTGATTACTATTAATCTGCTAGGTTACAGAATACTAACTATAAATATTTGTGAAACTTGTATCTCTAACTAGTGCCGTAGGGTTCCTTTTATACACCAAGGAAACCCTAATAGGCTTACAAAACGCGTTAAGTGATCATGCATATCTATTCCTAATATATCTCATGCATATCACTTAAGCAGTACTATCTATATATGCTAGCAGTACTAACTTACTACTAACAGTACTAACTCTACTACCAGTACTAACATATATACTGGCAGTACTAACTAACTAATACTAACATTACTAACTCAGGAAAACATAATTCCTAACAATCCTCCCCTAAACATGATGTTCACTTGTTAACCTTCATGTTTCTTTAGTTTGAGCTTTTTGAACACCTGGAGGATGTATCCAAACACACTGCTACTCTTTAATCTTCTCTTTGATGAACTTGAGCTCTTTTGTTACTTTGTAATCTTGAAATTATTTAGCTTCTAGTCTTTGTCATCATCACAGCATCTTAGAAATTCAGCAACACCAACTAAGTTGGCCTTGTAGTTTTTGGCAAACTACCAGCCATAAATGGATTTGATGTTTCTTTACCAGTAGCCGTTTGCTCTGGAATAGCCAATGCTTCATTGTAACAACATGGTGCATTGATAACCATATAGTTTTGAGTAAACTATCAACTATCAACGGATTTGAGAAGTCTTTACCAAGAGCCGTTTGCTTTGGACTAGCCAACTCTTTACTGTGAAGCATGGTGAGTTGAGAACCATATAGTTTTTGGCAAACTATCAGCCATTAACGGATTTGAGAAGTCTTTACCAGAAGCCGTTTGCTCTGGACTAGCCAGTTCTTGATGTCTGTTAGACATGGTGAACTGATGACCATTTGTTGTGTGGTGATGAAACCAACACTTAAAGATCCTTCTCTCCTCCATCATGGCTTCCAGCTTCATCAATCTGCTTTTGAATGAATCTAAGCAGATCATAAGCACTATCACTTGCAGACTCAGCTATCAACTTCAAAGACATCATCCTCTCAAGTGTTTCTTTTGTGAGTGGATATTTCCTCTCTGCAAGCATATGAATCTCAGTACCATCTTCCAGTGTCAAAGTATGAACCCCACAATTCTCATAGAAATTCCAGCTCTTAAGATTCCATCTTTCTTGATTCTGCCAGAGTTCATCTTCTGCATTTGCATCAAACATTGTCCTTAAATCTCCCCAAAGAACTAGATCAACACCTTCTGGAGTAATTGTTTCAAACCTCTGCATCACCAGGTTATATAACTCCACAAGATCTAGCCTATCAAACCTTGTCACCATTTCAGAAAAGGTCTTAATCCATCTAGAGCTTCCATCAGATCTAAAGATCCTGTAGTAGATACCCTCTGCTCCATGTCTGTCATAATGATAGAACTTTGATTCCCAGTTAATAATTGGAAATCTCTTCTCCAGGACTTCATAATCTATTATTCCTTCTTTATCTGGAACTATTTTCAGAAAAGTCTTTAGATCCTCTTCTTCTTCAAGGTCAGACTCTGTCTTCTTCCTCTTAGACATTCTTTTCATTCTTGGACCTCCTTTTCTCTTCTTTGAAACATCTGAAACTCTTTCTCCTGCATCTTCCTTGTTCATACTTTCAATCTTAGTACTGTCAGGTTCTTTGAGAACCTCCTCCTTCTTTGAAGTATCTTCACCAGCTGCCTTCTTACTATCTTTTACTGCATCATCTGAATCCATAGGTTTGAAGTCATCAATTTTCTTTTTCTGTCTTTCATACATAGCTTGGATTTCTTCAAATGTCTTTGCTTTCAGCTGAGAGTGTTTGTAACCACCCATATTCTTCAGATATGTCATCATCAAATTCCTTAGTTGAGATTTAGTTGGTGGTCTACTTCTAATCTCAGCAGCTCTTTGTGCAGCTCTGAATTTTCTTTGTGCAGCTATTGTTTCAGCCAAGAACTTTGCTCTTTCTTCAATTGTGTACTCCTCTCTTTCTTCCTGTTGGAGCTTGGCTGCAAACAATGCATCAGCATCAATACCTGCTTGGACTTCATCAAACATTTCCATTATAGCAACTCTAGAAGCTTCTTCTTGTGCTGCTTTTTCTTCTTGTATTCTTGCAATCTCAGCCAATTCTTCCTCATGTAGCTTGTGAGCCAATTCTTCATCTCTCTCAATCTGATCTATCCCTTGATCTTTTCTCTTTATCTTGACAGGTTCTTCCTCAACTAAGATACCCTTTCCTTTGTCTTTAGGATCAATGGATGGAAGTGGTTTGAGTGTTGTTATTGATCTCACAGGTCTTGAAGAATCTTCAACATCTTTAAATGCCACTCCTTTTTCCTTGGCTTTCTCTTCTTTCATCTTTATCAAAGTTTGAGCCATAGTAATATCTTCATCATCAAATATACTTGTTGTTGTAGGAGGAGTTCTAGGCTCAACAGCACTAACTTCAGGATCAGCAGTACTAATAGTTACACCAGCAGTACTAACTGGTGCATTAGCAGTATGAACTTCTGGCCTAGCAGTATCAATATCTGGCCTAGCAGTACTAACTGTGCTGACTCCCTTTTCACCACTTCCCTTATCCTCGACAATTACTTCAGTATCAGCATCCAAATTAAGTTCCTCAGTCTCATTGCTTTGCCTCCCCTCTTTCACGGCTTCCTCTGTTTCCATGTAGTCCATGCCATGAGCTAAATCAGCATCAAGATCATTAAAAGCATCCAAAGTTGGTCATGGTTTGGCATTTTTCCTCCCCTATTTGAATACAGACTCCTTCTTACCCAACTTTTTCATCCTTGACAACCTAGACACACTCCTTAACCATGTTTTGTGGTGTGAGATGTTGGGCTTACACTTCTTTTCCAGCTTCTTGATTCTAGTCTTCAATTTAAGAATCTCTGCAGCCTGAGCATCCTTGGAAGTCTCCAAAGCAAGAACCTTGTTTGACAAGTTAGTGCAAAGAACAAGTAACTCATCTAGGTTCAAGCCACCCTCAGCTCTGTCAGATGTGTGACCACCTGAAAGAGGACTATCATGGGGTATCTGAACATGATCCCCTTGACTTCCACCAGTGCCCTCTAAGTTTACCCTAGGGTCTTGGGTAGTGTCATGTCTATATGATGATTCAGTCACAGAGGGTTGGTCTCCTGTACTAGGTTGAGTAGGAGAGGGTGTTGGTTGGGGTTTAGTTGGTTGTTCTGAACCTTCACCCTCATCTACTATTGCTTGAGCCAACATATTAGGAAATAAAGGTGTAACATGGCCTGAAAAGTATAGTCCTTGCTTGGCCATATTAGTGAAAACCTTTTTGGTAAGGACTGGTATTAGAAGGTTATCCAAAGGGGCAGGTAGGTTTGAAATTTGGTTATTTAAAAACACTTGAACAAATCTTGGATACATTAAGAATTGTTTCTTAGCATCAAAGTTCCTAATCATACCCTCAAAAATCATCTTAGAAAAATTAAATTTTCTATCTGTAGCTAAGCAAATCAGTGCATATGCAATATTTGTGGGAAATTGATCCCAAAAAGTACTTTTTGAGCTAAGGCAGTGAATTAGGGTATGAATTAGGTACTTCCATTGTGGGGAGAAGAGAGCTTTTTAAAAAGTAAGAATTGTAAGATCTCCCTCATACCCCATCAATTGAAGGTTTTCAAAAATTTCTTGATTTGTGAGACAATCAATTCCATCCACATCATTAAATAGAAGATCTTGTCTAATAGATGCTACAGAAATTGATACAGTCTTGCAAGCAACTTTAGCTTTAATGTAACTAACATCATTGACTGTTTTGGAAGTAGCAGTGTTCCAAAACTGTTCAATAAGGGAAGTAGAGACAGTAGGACTTACAGTGAGAGAGTAGTAAATCGAGCTTCGTGTAAGGAAGTCCACTATCTCATGGAATTGAGCATTCCGTTTAGTTTTCTCTAAACAAGCAACCATATTATGCTTAGGGCAAGATACGAGAGCAACCATGGAGGTGTAATTGATGATCGTCGGTGATTAGAGGGATTAGGGTTTGTGATATGAGAGCGTGGGAGAGAGATTAGGTGAGTAAATTGTGTGTTTGAGAACGGTTTATATAGGTTTCAAGTATACCCAGTGGCGAAGAAACTGTAATTTTACACTTTGCATCCTTATCTCCCCTGTTTCTAACGGTAACTTAACAGTACTAAGGTTTGACTGGCATAACTAAGTTTTGGCCTGGCAGTACTAACTTTTTGCCTACCAGTATTAACCAAAACTGACAACACTAACTAACTTAGAACCATATGTAGCTCTCAATCCTTATCCCAAAGAACATAAGGAACCTCAACGAATTATCACATCATCTAAACTTCATCTGCGAACTAAAAAAATCATTTTCCAAACTGTACAACAAATCAACCTGCCATTTTGCCTCCCCTGAACTAATGCAGCTATAGGTTGATCATTCCAATGTTAACAATTAAGAAATTGAATCTGCTAACATCAAAAGCTTTGGTTAAAAGATCAGTCACATTATCATCAGTGTGAATCTTAAGCACCTGGATAAGCTTTTTCTCATAAGCATCCCTAATGAAGTGGTGCCTAATCTCAATATGCTTTGTTTTGGAGTGAAATACTGGATTCTTTACAATGCAGATTGTGCTTTCATTATCAATGTAGATCTTTGTGTTCATAAAATTGAACCCATAGTCTAATATTTGATTCTAAATCCACAATACTTACCCACAACAGTTGGCAGCAGCAACATACTCTGCCTCTGTAGTAGAAGTAGCCACGATTGTTTGTTTCTTGCATTGCCATGAGATAAGTCTCCTGCCAAGAAATTGACAACCTCCTGTTGTGGATTTCCTGTTAAGATTTGCTCCAGCATAATCATTATCAGAATAGGCTTCCAGGTCAAATGATGACACTCTATGACACCAAAGGCCCAGTTTGGGTTTGCCTTTGAGGTACCTAAAGATCCTCTTCACAGCATGAAGATGTGAGGTTTTTGGAGTTACCTGAAACCTAGAACAAGCACAGACTGCATACATAATATCAGGCCTAGAAGCAGTCAAGTACATTAAAGAGCCAATCATGGATCTATAAAGATGTACATCCACATCAGAAGCTTCTTCATCCTTGACCAAGGGCTTCTGGGTCTCAATTGGAGTGCTGGCAGTCTTCATACTATCAAAATTAAACTTCTTTAGGATCTCTGCAACATACTTATCCTGACTTATGAAAATGCCATCTTCTTTCTGCTGAACCTGTAATCCTAGAAAGAAGGTGAGTTCTCCCATAGAACTCATCTAGAATATGCTCTTCATCAATGCCTCAAATTCATCACACCAAGACTTCTTTGTAGAACCAAAAATAATATCATCTATATAAACCTGCACTAGCATGATATCATTCTTGTCCTTCTTGATGAATAGAGTCTTGTCAATGGTTCCTCTTCTGTATCCACTCTTCAACAAGAAAGTAGATAAAGTAGCATACCAGGATCTGGGAGCTTGGTGTAAACCATATAGAGCTTTTACAACTTTGTAGACCTTGTTAGGGAACTTAGGATCTATAAAACTTGGAGGTTGAGACACATACACTTCCTCATCAATTCACTCTTCACATCCATTTGATAAACTATGAATCCCCATATAAGAAGCAAAGGCCAAAAAGATCCTGATGGCTTCAATCCTAGCCACAGGAGCAAAAACCTCATCATAGTCTATCCATTCCTCTTGTCTATATCCCTGGGCAACCAACCTTGCCTTATTTCTAACTACAACACCTCTTTCATCCTTCTTATT
>BQNB010047305.1:0-32519 GCA_026074375.1 Tanacetum coccineum | reverse complement strand
TATACCTAAAGAAAGAAAGCTCAAGACTTAAGAAGATTGTGATGTCTCTTCATAAGTTTCCTGCAATTATCTTTTCTGATGATGATATTGAAGAAAGAACTTCAAGATGGGAAAACAAGTGTGTAACGAAGTTTAATCCATATGCTCAATACAATGTCAAACATTAGAAGAATCCGCATGCAAAGATCTTCTACATCAAGAAACAAAAAGAGCCCAGAAAGCCAAAGGAAGTAGTCTACTCAAATTCAAAGATTGTTCAAATCATCAAGACTTATTGGGAACTAGGACATGAGCACAAGTATATAATAGAGATTGTTGCAAGAAGAGCAAATGATAGCATAGTGTTAATCACAGAGTCAGATTACAAGAACCTCAACAAGAATGATATTGAGGATATGTATCTGCTAATTGTTAACCACAAGGTAGACGACTATGCTGAGACTGGTTTGTTGTGGCCATTGTCAATCTTCATCAGGAGTACAATGATCTGGGAAAGAGTACATGATTTCCAGCTAGGTGTGAAAAGCTATCAATAAAAGATCAATCTTACTGCACCAACAATCACTTTCTCAGGCATTGAGAAGTACAAGGTGTTCTCCATCGTCTTAGAATATGGCATTATATACAAGAACAACAAGAAAGAAAAGAGAGCGATGAGACATCAAGAGGTACATAAGTTCTGTGATGCTACATTAAAAAAAAGTATTGGAGGGGTTAAAGAGCTATAATAACGATGTAAAGCATGGGTATGTGACTCCAAGTCTCAGTAATGAAGATGTTGAATACCTGCAACTGCAACTCTTTAAGGAAGAGATTGAAGAACGGTTGAAGCATCGTGATCAAATGAGACGTTGGGAAATGTACGTAAACAGAAGACCACTAGGATCAAGAAGGGAACGCCTAGAATAATCGACCTTAGGGGGAGATTGTTAGGATCATAAAAAGTGGTTGCGATTATGATACTTAAGTGGTTTTATTTAATTTTTAGTTGTTTAGTCTTTATTTTTCATAGTAGGAAGAATGTATTTTGTAATAAGGAGAAATATGCTAAAAGTAGAAAATAGCATATTATCCAAAGACTAGAGACTAAATAGAAAAATTAGAAAAATAAAGGAAGGGAAGCTTCCTCCTTCTCCTATAAATAGCCACTTAATCATCATTAGGTGGTTAAGGCTTGTAAAATCGCAATACTATCTTTCCTCCCTTTTCTCTCTTTGTTATAAAATTTGAATTGTGAAAAGACTTGTCTTCCTTCTTAATTCTTTTATTCTACATATTTAATATCAGTGATACAATCTAAATCAAGACATAACATGCTCTTGAAATTTAACAAATGGTTAGTTTTGACAAGTTTTGCTTTATCATGATCCAGTTACTCAAGAAGACTTTACATTACCAATCCTAATGTTTGTGGTGTAAAGCACGTAAGAAGACCTAATAATGTACTGATATATTTTGAATTAATGATGTACTGATATATTTGTTACATTCTTAATAAATCTTTTCTCAACTGTGCACACGGTATCGAATAGGTCACGATATCTATTCGAAGCCTATAAGGTGCAGAAAGAACAGGGAAAATAAGCATTGGTTGAACTAGATATTCATTGTTGTGAATTATGACAGCAAACAGCAACATATGGAAATATTGATTATGTTGAGGTGAGACTTTAATTGTAATTAGTCTATTATGACAGTTCCGATAACCAATCGCAAACACCACTCATAACTGTTAGAATTATGATTTGCAAGATGGTTATTTAAATATGAACTCTATATGATATATGCTTATGCATGACCTTTTTTCAACTATTCTAATTAGGTAAACTGTCATATTTCTCACTTTTTTGTTCTGGCTTGGTAATTGCTTATCGCTTTCTTGATATTATGGGGGTTTAGGAAGCACATTGTCATCTATTAGGCCGCTACTATTTTTGGGATTTGATAGACTTCTGTCTACAACTGGTGTTTTGTATTAGGTAACTTTGTTCCCATTCTCCTTTGAATCTTAAATATAAATAGCTATATCTGCCCTCTTGCATGCTAAGTTTTTTTTGGTAAAAATGTGAATTATATTACCAATAGAGATGTATACAAATTACATAAGGATTTGGACAAGCCCAAAACCCTTTATACAAAATTAAAACTATGCCAGATAACACACTTCTCTGACTTACAAAGAAAAACCAAAAAGAAGCATCTCTGACAGAACAGATGATCGCCAGTGTAGCAACAGTCATGTTCTTCTTCTAGTTAAAGCCACTAGCCATTGTGACTATCTTCTAATTAGGCAGCCATGGAGAAACCCAACACCCCTTGCTACATTTCCACCTACAAACACACACCCTAAAACAAAGGCCTCCAACCTTCAAAATAGGGGCTCTTATAAGGGCATCACAAGAGGAGTGGTAAAACTTATGTTCTCACTGAGATCCAACCCCAAGAGCACCAATGCCATTTTACTGGTATTGCTCTTGGTTAGGAGTTGCTCAGGGATACATCCCACTAGCTACATTTCCTTAACTACTGCCAAGCCAAACACCCCTTAAGGATGAACTTTGGACCAGTAGCCAATGCATCACAAGCCGGCACTCATGAATTATTAACTCCATCAAGCAGGCAACCTTCCCTTATGCCAATAGTGATAAGCCTTTAACATCAAGAAAACATCAAACAAAACTATAAAAAGAGCCCATCCTTACCCCAGAATGAATTAAATCAAGAATATGGCAAAGATATTAGGCCCTCTAATATCCTAGCAGACTCTCATCCATGATATCCTAGCCATATCCAGCAACATCCTTACTCTGCTGAAAGCCTAACTAGAGACTCACACATACAATCCTACTTTGCAAAATGTTTTCCAACACCATATCATGTTATGAACACAAAAACTTTTCTACCTCTTTCCATAATATGAATTCCCCATCTATCTTACCACCTCTTAACAACATTGGATCTCTTCACTTTTAATGTCATCATCTACTACCACACTGCTTCCAGAATCCTGATGTATAGTACTTTTAGTGCTTTTTTTCTTTTGCTTGAAAATTCTTGTATTTCTCTTAATCCATAGATGATAAACAGTATCAGCTACACAAATCCTTCTTACTATACTCCAGATGCTATTTTTGCATGGAAGACTAGCCATTTTAGCCATACAATCTTCTAAATCATACAAATCAGACCGACATTAATTAGCCTTTTTTTGCACTCCATCCACCCTCTTTAGAGTAAATCACAGTCAAATAACAAGTGCCTATTAGATCTCAACTTGTATGCATAATGTGGCATTTCCAAACACTCAAAAGGAACTAATTACTACCAATCAGGAACCATTTAGCAAAAAAGCCCCCATTTTTATTTATCTTGAGTAACCAGCTTACCTTTTGTTGCTATCCATAAACAAAGGCCTGTCTTAGAACATTTTAGGAAAATCAGATGACCCTCCACTATTTCATTTCCTCATTCAATGTTCTAATATCCTTCTATACTTGGTTACTAGTGAACATGTGTGTGACTCCGGTATTAGAGCACCACAGAAGCTTATCCATCTTTCTAGGAATAAGCATAGGTACTTGGTATAGCTTAAGAACAAGGTACTTGATAAACCAATCATTAGGCCATTTCCATCTATTGTTATGAATACAATCAGCAATGGAAGCATCATTAGATAAGCATGCAGAGAATATCTCCCTTCTACTCAGAATGGTATCAATAGTAGGCATCTGGGTTCATCTATCATGCCACATAGATGTAGTAAGAGTGTGATAAGACATCAAGAGGCTCATAAGTTTTGTGATGCTACACTAAAATTGTTAGCCATGTTTCTATGTAAAGTGATGGTCATTAATATTCTCGAGCCTTGTATAGGAAAACATAGTTTACGGGAATTCATTTAAAGCTAATGGGCCTAAGTGTCAGGATAAAGCCCATTAGTTCGATCCATTAAAGGCCCAAACGACCCAACAAGGAGTCCACACTCTTTGTAGTATAAATACAACTCTCCTAGCATGTTAGGAGAGTGTTGCTTCTTATTTTCTCATAGTGAAAGCCTCTATTTTTCTTTCTTTTATTTCTCTCTCTAAGATTTTCCTTTTGTTTTTGTGTCATGTGGTGATAAAATGATAGCCTAACAAAAAAGAGTCTTGGAAGGGTTAAAGAGCTATAATAACGATGTAAAGCATGGGTATGTGACTCCAAGTCTCAGTAATGAAGATGTTGAATACCTACAACTGTTTGAGGAAGAGATTGAAGAACGGTTGAAGCATCGTGATCAAATGAGACGTTAGGAAATGTACGTGAATGAAAGACCACTAGGATCAAGAAAGGAACACCCAGAATAATCGATCGTTAAGGGGAGATTGTTAGGATCATAAAAGCGTCGATTATGATACTTTAAGTGGTTTTATTTATTTTTACTGTTTAGTATTTATGTTTCATAGTAGAAAGTATTTTGTAATAAGGAGAAATATGCTAAAAGTAGAAAATAGCATATTATCCAAAGACTAGGGACTAAATAGCAAAATTAGGAAAATAAAGGAAGGGAAGCTCTCCTCCATCTCCTATAAATAGCCACATAATCATAATTAGGTGGTTAGGGCTTGTAACAAACTCATCTTTCCCTCCCTTTTCTTTTTTGTTATAAAATTTAAAATTGTGAAAGACTTGTATTCCTCTTTTAATTCTTTTTATTCTACATCATTTAATATCATGTGATACAATCTAAATCAAGACCTAACAAGCTCTTGAAATTTAACAAATGTTAGTTTGACAAGTTATGCTTTATCATGATCCAGTTACTCAAGAAGACTTTACATTACCAATCCTAATGTTTGTGGTGTAAAGCACGTAAGAAGACCTAATAATGTACTGATATATTTTGAATTAATGATGTACTGATATATTTGTTACATTCTTAATAAATCTTTTCTCAACTGTGCACACGATATCGATAAGTCGATATCTATTCGAAGCCAAATCAGGTGCAGAAAGGGAAAATACGCATCTGGTGAACTAAGATATTCATTGATGAGAAATACTGAAGCAACATATGGAAATACTGATTATGTTGAGGTGAGACTTTAATTGTAATTAGTCTATTATGACAATTCTGATAACCAATCGCAAACACCACTCATAACTGTTAGAATTGTGATTTGCAAGATGGTTATTTGAATATGAACTCTATATGATATATGCTTATGCATGACCTTTTTTTCAACTATTCTAATTAGGTAAACTGTCATATTTCTTACTTTTTTGTTCTGGCTTGGTAATTGCTTATCGCTTTCTTGATATTATAGGGGTTTAGGAAGCACATTGTCATCTATTAGGCCGCTACTATTTTTGGGATTTGCTAGACTTCTGTCTACAACTGGTGTTTTGTATCAGGTAACTTTGTTCCCATTCTCCTTTGAATCTTAAATATAAATAGCTATATCTGCCCTCTTGCATGCTAAGTTACATAATATCAGAAACTCGGATGAAAATCAGTAGCAAATGAGATAGTAGTATTCATCTACAGTCGTCTATTTTATTTTCCAGGGGTGAATTCAGAATAACCGACTTTCTATACTAGTTAATATTTTGTAGACAAAGTGACGGACACATACATGTCCTTCAATCGCTGAGGAAAATGATCAGCATAACTCATGTCACAAACTCTTCTCCATTAAAAGTTGGTGCTTCACCAAGGTTTCACCTTTTTTCCATAACTTATGTCACAAATTAACTATGATTACAATATTTGCTCATTTGGCATGTTTCATACTTATGTGATTATCTCACTAGCCGATCATGGGCATTAATCTCATTTTTTCTGTACCACAGTCATGTTCAGCTCGCCGCAACATCATTACCTATAATTGGGACCCAAACTGCATCGAGGAAAGTTACTAAAGCTAATGTACAAAATGTAGCAGCAAAGACAGCAACTTCAACTGCCAGTGGTGGTAAACTCGACAAAAAGTTACCCGGTGAAAATCCCCCAAAACATGATAAGAAATACAGTAAGGTATGTAACATACCCTTAAATTTATAGGTTATGAAGTTATACTAGAAGGTGTTTGGCTTTGTTTAATTTTATCATAAATTATGATACGCTGATTTGTTTGGGGATCCTAAGCTTGTTAACTTAAGTTAATGACTTTTTTATGCTCATAAACTCAAAAGCAATAAGCCTTGTGAGTCTAACTAAGTCAGCTTTATTGGACTTTTCAAATTTCAGTAAGCTAATACATACACCATAGATAGAAGTGATGGGAATGAAACTTAGTTGTTATATAAAAGGGTGTTTGGATGAACCGATTATTGCAACTCAAAATCCCTATAATCACTAAAATCATGCTTCTAAACACTTGGCTTGCATGCTATCTTTGTATGCATACTACGATATTCAGGAGGAGCACGCCGAAGCAATTGAAGCAAAGCTAGCCATCATTTGAACTGTATAAACCCCCAACAAGATTATTTATGTTGAACATTAGTTATGTGTCTTCCATGTATTACGAATGAATGAACTCCGGCCAAAATACATATTCAAATCCAGGTAATTATTTTATTGACGAACTTTATGCCAAGATGTATTCTTTGCTTTTTAATAGTTAAGTGACAGTAGCATCAATTGCTTTGTTGATCACTTTTGATAGTAGTAATGATGGAAATATTTAATTCATATAGGATACACATGATAGTGAAACAAATTAAAGTTGAGACATTAACTATATCTTATACCATAATGAATGACACTACAAAGTGAGATGATTTTGGCCATATATAGGATCACCCATTCTGTAACGAGCTCAAGGAAAGTGGACGTTGGATTGGATACTGTTTTACTAATGATTTTGCATGTTTTAATGTGTTTAATATTTGGTTAGGATAGATTATTATCCAATGTCAAGTATTATTTGTTTGGAACTCATTAACCACATCACCAAATTGTTTGTTAAAAAATGTATCTCTTTTTCAATTAATTTTCGTTGAGTTAAAAAATGAGATGGAATGGCACACATTGTATAGTGGTTAAAAATGGGCAATTTATATATACAGGTGGTAATGGGTTAACACAAAGGAGTTTTGGTTTATATCTTATAATTTTAGGTAATTAGCGTGTACATACTACTTAAAAAAGTCAAAATATTTTGATAATAATCTAACTCTAAGAAAATGATTCATGATGCTGAATCATTAAAAGTACGCTTCAAGTGACATTCGAACAATTTTGACAAAATTGGGTTTAAGCATATTTTTTATTACCCACTTGACATATAGGAGATAGAACATATCCGGACCAACTTGATGTATGTAGATTGGTAAAATGGGTCACCTTTAGTATTGAGGTTGTTAGCTATATGATAAAAACTAAGCAGTTTACATGACTTTCAAAGTAGTTAGCAAGGTTGTGAATAGACAAGGGGATTTTAAAAGGAACCCGGTGAACTTGAACCTTAATATCTTCTTGACTGCATCGTGTACACCGCTTACGGGTATAAAATACTTATTGACCAGGTAAGTTACAAGACCAATGAACTCTTTGTAGTTGAATCTTACCATGAATTGCATATAGGGAACACATTAAATACATGAAAAGAGTTCGAGCATTTAGTCATGTTTTATTTGAAAGGTATAGTTAGCGTGCACAAAAGTAGTGATCCCATCAATTCCTTAAAAACCCGATATAGGGGATATGTACGCTGAATAATCTTTTGGCATCTATGATCGTGTTTTTTCGGTGTATCCTTGTTGATACAAAAGTTAGGTCGGGTCTTGCTTGGTCCGAATAGGCAGCTATTCGGGTATCTAGAGCCTTATTCTTGTATCAAGTGAACTTGTTTAGAGAACCTTGCATAAGGAAATAAACACCGTTAACCTTATCGTGGGAGCGGATCTCACGATTAGACTCCGACATGAGAGTAAGTATATGGTTCTGAGAGAGTAATCGAGTGTGTTTAGTGTTTGTAAGATACATGTATCGATGATAATTGCATTCCTTTTATAAGCTAAATACCCCTTAGGGTTTCCGTATCGTTCGGCCCAAGATACGGCCGATATTTTAGGGATTCGGTATTATCCTAGATGAGATTCGGTATTATCCTAGATGATTTAAATAAGTAAAGCATGTCTCTTATTTAATTAGGTTATCCTTAGAGATAATTTGTGAGGATACCGCGGCCAAGGACAGCGTGCCGGTAGCCAATGAGTCGCGGGCCCAAGTAGCCGTGACCGCGATGCTGGGCCGGAGGTCCAGTATCAGTTACCAAGCCCATAGTAGTATGTGTGGGCCGGGTCGGTCCATACTATACGTCATCATGTCCCTCTGGTCTAGGAATTGTAGCCGTGGCCAGGACCGCGGTCACGATTCCTAGACTATAAATACCTTGAACCTTCCTTGAAATGTGTAGCCTCTGAAACTGTAAGTTGAGCCCTGTAGCCGAATAATAGGGCTCGTATATCAAAAAACATTGAAAACGGCTAAGTGATGGGACATGTAGGCCCATAAACTTTTCACCTACTCCCCATCTGAGCCATCTAAAACGGAAGCTTAGGACACGTGTCAAACATCCAACTATGCACAACTGTCGATGACATAGTATAAATAGGATTAGCGATGACTATTCATGTCTACACAGTTTTTAAATCAAAACCACCATTTTCACACATACAACCGCACACGTTACGTATTCCCACGGAATCTCCTTACGCCAGGTTAGTACACCACGCCACTTTGTAAAAATAAATAAAAATGGGTAGGGATATAATACAACTTGAGAACGCCGTATCAACCATCTCCCAAGAGTACCTGCTAGAGTTTACCTTCGAGTATGGCATATCAGAGGACTTACATCCGGAGTTGCCTGGTCCAGAGGATACAATCGTGGACTTTCTGGAGGGTAAAGTCGGCGTATACACCAGGTTTTTTGAGTTTGCAAATTTTCGCATCCCCATATCCCAATTCCTCTTTGATATTCTTGGTTATTACCAAATTCATTTGTCACAATTGTCAGTGATAGGCGCAGCCAAAGTAAGCCACTTTAAAATCAGCTATCGAGTCCTGAATATAATTCCCACACTTCCTTTATTCCGCGTCTTCTACGTTCCTTCGTATAACTCGAGGTGGATGTCGTTCAGCAAACGACCGGGGAAAAATACCCCACAATGCTATACAAAACCCCTAGACTCCCTAAAAAACTAGAACAATCGATTTTTCTGGGTGGACGGGAGAGTATTTCCCACCGTTGTTGACTAGTATACGAGCGCTCCAAAGGATGGGATGCCAACAATGAACTCTTATTCTGCGGAAGACGTGACAGTATTGGACACACGCCATACCCCTATCCAAAAACAATCAGAAGCCCTGTTATGCCTAGTAGGGCTGAGCCGGAGATACTTTCTGAGGGACGACGTGTACCCTATATTTCTCTATGACGATGATCAGGGTGGGTGTGTATCAATTGTCATTTATTTTACACATATTCATGAAAACATACTAACGGTTTTTGTGTGAATGCAGATATGGATTTGTTCAACTTGATTAGTGCCCCCAATCCCACCAAGGTAAAGACTGGGACCCGTCCTCGTGCTGCTCATGAGGTGCCACTCTTAACTATCATTGCGAACCGTGTGATAGACATGGAGGATCTAGTTGCAACGGCAACCTCTTCAGAGACTCCCTCTGTAATGGAGAAGTCGCCACTAGACTTTTCAAGCAAAGATCCGCCCCCTATGATTACTAACAAGGGCGAGACTAAGGACCAGGCTCCAGCCGTGGTGTCCCAGGAGGTTCCTTCGGCAGAGAATATTGCGACCACAAAGGTCGTCCGAGAAGTGAATCTAGAAAAAGAGATAGCCACAATGAGGCCTCCGATCAACCAAAAGCACCGCAAGAGAGATCGAAGCGTGGTGGAGGCAAATGCACCTCCCAAGGTTTTATGGAAAGATCATGCTTCCGTTCACCCGACGCAAGATACTCGTGGGGGGAAATCGCTAGCTGCCATAGGAGTAGGTCCAGAACCCCCCCTCCCATACATCCGTGTGACAGAGTGTAAGCGATCCAGACCCGCTATTGTACGCGGAGCCGCAGCCAATCCCTGATCAGGATATTGCCTAGTAAGTGATTCGGTTCTAACGTATACTTTGTTTGCTATTGTTTTTTCAAAGTGTGGTACTAACAAATCACATATATCTTATGGTTTGAATGCAGATCTTCTAAGGGAACGGCCACCGAGATCCCCACCGAAGGTGTCACTACTACAGAGGTAAACGTCTAATTCTCCGTGAGGAGCCCCAAGTCAGGGAGATCGACCTCCGCCCCCTCCATTGTCCGGTCACCGAGCAGTATATATCAACCTGGGTGGGGTGTGTCCAATGACTATCGTCTGGACACCCCAAAGGCGTGCCAAGATATGGTAGATCACACAGTGCTGCCGGGGTACTTCTCTGAGCTTCGCCACTTGCCCAATACTGAATTCTTGGCCCAGTATAATATAAACCTGGCGCGGCAAGTGGCTCTGGGTTCCTAACTGAGGTTAAGGTTCGAACAAGAGGTTAGACTGTTGAAGAAAGCCAGAGCCCGGGTAGCCAGATGTAATGAGAGAATCCAAGTCAGGGAGGAGGAGATTAAAAGGTTGGGCGAAGAAGTCGAATCCCTCAAGGTTGTGGAAGCGGAAGTGCATGGCCTCCGTAATCAAACGAAGAACCTAGAGACCCTACTAGAGGCCGAGGTTGACATGAAGAAGGCCACAGAGGCTAAGAATGAGGAACTAGCCAAGGAGTTGGAAAGCCTTCGTGTCAAGTTTTCAGACCATCAATTAAATAACAATAAATTGTCCCAGCAAGTGTCTACCCTTCAAGCACAGGTTACTGGCGAGGAAAGAATAAAGGCCGCGTTTGAAGAATTTAAGAAGTATGAGGACAACAAGGTTGAGCAGCGGTGTGCAGAGATGGATGCTCGTCTGGATAAGCTAAGTATAGATATTGATGAAGAGTTATATCCGCACATGTTGACGGCGATCACAGGTCGTCGCTGGGTCATTGGGCATGGCCTACGCCTTTCCGTTATGAAGTGCGCCGAATCTTCAGAGATAAGGCAAGCGTTTGCTAATGTGTGTCCGCGGGGCTTGCCAAAGGTATGAGTGAAGGCCTGAAATACGGCATAGAGCACAAAAAGGTTGGCCGTGACCTAGCGGATGTTGAGGCATATGACCCGGAGGCCAATAACAAATTAGTCAAAGCCCTCCAAGACTTGAAAGATTTGAAATATCCAATGGTAGACCAACTGGAGAAGTTGAAGGATGCCCCAATGGAGTTAATCATGGCATATCTTCATTTGGAGAGTGATACTGGGGATGATGCCCCCCAGTGGATCTGTGATCTCCGTCCAAGCTCCTCCCAACTAAAGATCCCCATATACCATGAGGTACGTGCTCCTGAAGACCCTTAGGCCGTTAAATAAGAGGTACTGTTTGAGGATGCTATTGCAGCAAATATAAGTCGGGCGAAGAAGAAAAAGAAGTGTAGAGTGGTTTGCCGAACTCACGGGATTGGTTCTACGCACCATGCCAGGTCTGACGGTATCCCTGTATCAGTTCCTACCGTTGTTCCTCAGGGTCTTGCCATTATGCTCACGGATGCTGGTACGCAGACTCAGAGATCTGAAGACGAGGCATCTCCAAGATTGCTTAGGTCCAAGTGTCTATCGCCCATGTATAACCTAGATTGGCGATAGTACCGCCTGTGGTACTTAGATAACATTTTTGTATGTAATATGTGCACGGGTATCGGTGATTAACAATGTAATTTACTAACTCCTGATATATTTTGTATATACCCGTAGTCATATTGTTTTACGTGCTCTGTGGGAGTCTTTTCGTATGTACCTAACGTCTTAGGTGCACGTAGCATAAGGATACAGAATCCGTGGCCGCTGGGGTTGCAACCCTCTTATACGGCAAGCAATTATTAGGGTGCTTATCCTTTAAATATCCAAAGACATCCATCATATTGATTATGCATTATACAGAATAACAAGTGATTAATATTAAAGAAAAGAAAATTTTACTTGGGGAAATTTTCACATAAAGAAGTCGCTGGGTTAGCTAGACCCGCGGAGTTTTATTAATAACTTGAAAACAAAAGGTAGAATACATGGATTACTTTATTAAAAACCCTAAGCAAAAGATAGAATAGAAAGACGTAAACTTATCTATGTCGTAACTTAAAGGTAACATTTCTTGAGATTGGCGATGTTCCATGTCCGCGGAAGGACTGCGCCATCCATGGATCTTAGTCTGTACTCTCCATCTCCAAGTGCTTCCGTAACCTCATAAGGTCCTTCCCACTTTGGGCCAAGTTTCTCTCCAGCCACAGCGTGACTTGCATCATTGCTACGATAGACAAAGTCTCCAGGTCTAAAAGTAACGCCACGGACCCTGGCATTGTAATACTTTGTCATTTTTAATTTGGATTTGGCTTCACAAATTGCTGCGCGTTCACGCCGTTCTTCTAGTAAATCCAAATTTAGTCGTAGCTCTTCATCGTTGTGTACGACGTCCACTCCCGCGGTGTGGTACGTTGGCATTCCTATCTCTGCGGGTATGACGGCTTTCGTTCCATAGGTCAAAGAGAAAGGGGTGTCGCCATGGCTTGACTTAATCATTGTGCGATGGGCCCAGAGGACATGGGGGAGTTCTTCGATCTAGTTTTTGCTTCCCTCGCCGAGGCGGGCCTTTATTCCTTCCCCCAAGCTCTGGTTTGCTCTTTCGATGAGTCTATTGGAGTGTGGGTGCTTCACTGAGGCAAATCGTTGTGTGATATTTAATTTTTCACACCAATCCTTGAACGGGTTGTCACTAAATTATTTGCCGTTGTCCGAGACTATTTCTCCTGGGAGACCGAAGCGGCATACGATGTTGTCCCACATGATTTTTTTCACCTGATTACTTGTGACTGTCGCCACGGCTTTCGCTTCTATCCATTTCATGAAATAATCCATAGCGACTATCAAAAATTTGACCTTTCTTGGTCCTTCCGAAAAAGGACCAGCTGTCAATTCCCCACTTGTAGAACGGCCACGGGGCTGTGATTGGGGTTAGCGGATGTTGGGGGTTTCTTGGCACGGGACGATGTATTTGACAATAGTTGCATGTGCGTATCATTTCTCGTGCGTCCCGGTGCATGGTTGGCCAATAATATCCCACCCGCATGGCTTTAGCTACCACGGACCGTGGTCCTGCGTGCATGCTGGATGACCCCTCATGAATTTCTCATATCACATAATCCGCTTGAAGTGGTCCGACACAACGCAGCCACGGCTTTAGGAATGACCGTCTGTAAAGAATTCCCTCCAATAATTCATATTGTCTTGCCTTGATACGGAGTTTGCTTGCCTCCTTTCTATCATCTGGAAGAGTCTCTTCTTTTAAATATTATATTATTGGTGTCATCCATGTTGGTCCATCTTCCTCTACCACGGTCGTCACCTCCTTCTCCTGTATAGACTTTTCTTTAAGTATTTTGACCAAGACCTGTTTGGATAAATGCGCAAAGCTGGTTGACGCAATCTTGCTCAGGGCATCTGCTTTCTTGTTTTTACTTCGTGGTACTTAGTTTATAGAGAAGTTAGCAAAGCCGCTGACCAGGCTTTTGACCTTCTCTAAGTATTTGATCATATTTTCTTCTTTAGCTTACGTATGCCCCTAGTACTTGGTTTGCTACCAACTTAGATTCTACACTCACGTGCACATTGTGTACTCCCATCTGCGCCGCGATCTGTAGGCCATCTATTAGTGCCTCATACTCTGCCTTGTTGTTAGAAGCGGTGAACTAAAATCTTAGCGCGTAGGTAAACTTAGTTCCCTCTGGGCTTGTTAGTATTAAGCCATCGCCAGATCTATCTATATATGATGATTCATCCATGAAGAGTGTCCATGGCTCCTGCGGGGTTTCAACCACTGATGTGTCCGATGGACTTTCGTCCTGTTTCTCTATGAGGAAATCCGTAAGGATCTGTCCTTTCACCGACGTCCTTGGCCGGTAAGTGATATTGTGTTCTCCTAGCATGACGCTCTATTTTTGTAATCGTCTTGCCACGTCGGGACGTGAAATTATTTGTTTAATCGGTTGGTCTGTAACAACCGCAATGGGATGCGCTTGGAAATACCTCTGCAACCTCTTGTCAGTAAAAACCAATGATAGAACTAACTTTTCCATTGGGGTATAGTTTAGTGGGCCTTGTAATGTTGTGATATTTAATTTTTCACACCAATCCTTGAACGGGTTGTCACTGAATTATTTGCCGTTGTCCGAGACTATTTCTCCTGGGAGACCGAAGCGGCATACGATGTTGTCCCACATGATTTTTTTCACCTGATTACTTGTGACTGTCGCCACGGCTTTCGCTTCTATCCATTTCATGAAATAATCCATAGCGACTATCAAAAATTTGACCTTTCTTGGTCCTTCCGAAAAAGGACCAGCTGTCAATTCCCCACTTGTAGAACGGCCACGGGGCTGTGATTGGGGTTAGCGGCTGTTGGGGGTTTCTTGGCACGGGCGATGTATTTGACAATAGTTGCATGTGCGTATCATTTCTCGTGCGTCCCGGTGCATGGTTGGCCAATAATATCCCACCCGCATGGCTTTAGCTACCACGGACCGTGGTCCTGCGTGCATGCTGGATGACCCCTCATGAATTTCTCATATCACATAATCCGCTTGAAGTGGTCCGACACAACGCAGCCACGGCTTTAGGAATGACCGTCTGTAAAGAATTCCCTCTAATAATTCATATTGTCTTGCCTTGATACAGAGTTTGCTTGCCTCCTTTCTATCATCTGGAAGAGTCTCTTCTTTTAAATATTATATTATTGGTGTCATCCATGTTGGTCTATCTTCCTCTACCACGGTCGTCACCTCCTTCTCCTGTATAGACTTTTCTTTAAGTATTTTGACCAAGACCTGTTTGGATAAATGCGCAAAGCTGGTTGACGCAATCTTGCTCAGGGCATCTGCTTTCTTGTTTTTACTTCGTTATGTACTTTGTTTTATAGCAGGAAGTTAGCCAAAGTCGCATGACCAGGCTTTTGACCTTCTCTAAGTATTTGATCATATTTTCTTCTTTAGCTTACGTATGCCCCTAGTACTTGGTTTGCTACCAACTTAGATTCTACACTCACGTGCACATTGTGTACTCCCATCTGCGACCTTGACGTTTGTACGGCCATCTATTGTGCCTCTATACTCCTGCTTGTTGTTTGAGAGCGTTGTGAACTAAAATCTTAGCGCGTAGGTAAACTTAGTTCCCTCTGGGCTTGTTAGTATTAAGCCATCGCCAGATCTATCTATATATGATGATTCATCCATGAAGAGTGTCCATGGCTCCTGCGGGGTTTCAACCACTGATGTGTCCGATGGACTTTCGTCCTGTTTCTCTATGAGGAAATCCGTAAGGATCTGTCCTTTCACCGACGTCCTTGGCCGGTAAGTGATATTGTGTTCTCCTAGCATGACGCTCTATTTTTGTAATCGTCTTGCCACGTCGGGACGTGAAATTATTTGTTTAATCGGTTGGTCTGTAACAACCGCAATGGGTTGAGCTTGCGGAAATACTCTGCAACCTCTTGTCAGTAAAAACCAATGATAGAACTAACTTTTCCATTGGGGTATAGTTTAGTTCAGGGCCCTGTAATGTGCGGCTTACGAAGTAGACCGGCGTCTGAACAGTGCCCCTTTTTCAGTCATCAAGACTACACTAATAGCTCCGTGGGTGGTGGTAGGTAGTTACATAACAATTACTTATTTCCTTTTGGTGGCTTGGCGTGTTACAGCAAGGGGTTAGCTATGACAGGTTGTTGCTTTAGTTGCTTGAAGGCTTGCTCTGCTTCTGGGGTCCAATGAAAGTCACTCTTTTAATGCACATTATTCAAGTTTTGATAGAGCAAGGAACTTTCGCTGACTTGGAGAGGAATCAGTTCAAACTAGCCAACTTCTCATTGAGGCTCTTGACTTCTTTGATTGTCCGTGGGGACGGGAGTTGTAATACAGCTTCTGTTTTGTCGGGGCACGGTTTTATCCCTTCCGGGCTAATCATGTACCCGAGGAACATTTCCTTCCATTTGCTCACAAAGGTACATTTGTGGGGTTGAGCTTTATGTTGGTTTTTGCGTAACGTTATGAACGTTTATGTTACTCTTAGCATTTCCGCTTCTGTATGACTCTTAATAACCAAGTCATCAACGTACACTTCTATGTTCCTACCAACTTGGCTGTCAAAATCCTTGTCCACCAGCCGCTGGTACGTGGCGCCATCATTTTTGAGGTCGAAAGGCATTTTGGTATAGCAATATACCCCTTGGCTGGTGTGGAAAGTCGTTTTCTCTTCGTCTGACTCTGCCATCTGTATCTGGTGATAACCTTTATAAGCGTCCAAGAAGAAACACTTAATGTGGTAGCCGATGGAGAGATTACTTTCCAGTCGATTTCCCCGGAAAAGGGCGCCGCGGGTAACAATCTTGCGGACAGGCCTTGTTTAAGTCTGTGAAATCCACGCACATCTGCCAACTACCGTCATGCTTTTTCACCATTACTGGATTTAACAGCCATTCATGGTAATAGACTTCTCTCATGATTCCTGCCTCTACTAGTTTGTGTACCTCCGCTTGGATCGCTTTCGCACGCTTCGGGGCCTGGCCCCTTTTCTTCTGTCGAATAAGCGAATACCCTTCCTGGATATTGAGTCGATGTTCCGCTATTGATCGCGGTACTCTTGTCATGTCTGACGGTTGCCATGCAAATATGTCTAAGTTTTTCTTTAGGAGTGAACATAGTTCCATCCGTCCTTTCACGGATAGCGTCCCTCCGATTGCTACCTCCTGATCAGGGAAATTCGGGTGTAGAGCTACTTTAAAATTTTCTTAACGGTCCCAGCCTGCTTTGGGTTCTCATTAGATGATGTATATCATTTGTGCGCACTCTGCCCGGGATCTAAGGATTACGTGCTACGGTAGTCACTATTCCTCCATCGACTGGGAACTTAAGCATTCCGTGGGCTGTGGATGGCACCGCTTGGATTTCTCGTATTCTAGGTCTTCCAATGATACCATTATGTGGTGATAATGACCTTACGATCATGAAATTCATCTATGCTCTTGTAGGATGATCTGCATCTCTTATTGTTACTAAGAGCCTAAGTTGTCCCAGCGGCCATATAGTTTCTCCACTAAAACCGGTTAACGATGTCGCTGGGACCATTTGGTTCTTGATTTCCGGTCGGAGTTGGTTGAAGAAGTGCTCATAGAGCACTTCCGTCGGTGGAACATCCACATCTACAGTACTTGCGGTGAATCATGTGCCCCACCAATTCAGCTTCTATATCTAAGCGGACAATTATGTCCCATATACTGGTTGTTAGTGATAAGGAATGTTTAATTTCATTTGACACGTTTGAAGTTTGAGTTTAAGTTACTTTTTGCCTTGTCATTCTATCCGCATGGTTATGTGAATATAGGATTGCCCATAGACTTTATCCTTAGCCTAGGAGAGGTTAGTCCTTTTTCCCTACTTTTGGTTGATCTCTTCCCTGCTTAATTTCTTTAATTAAACCAATTCTTCGATCTGCTTTTTTAACTGCATACACTCGTCCGTACTTTGTCCTTTTTCATTGTGGAAGTCGCAAAACTTGTTGCTGCTTCTCTTCTCCACCGGGGTTACCATAGGGGGTGGCGGTTTGAACTTTCCTGCTTCGGTCGCGAGGATTTCTTTGGGTGTTCTTGTATGGGGGGTAAACTTGGTAGACCCCCGTCCATCCCTTGGCTGACCTCGAAAGTCAGACCTTCGCTCTGAACCGTGCCGCTTTGACTGGTCTTGTGTCCTCCACAATGTGTGACCTTTTTTTTGCCAGCAGCGGCGGCTTCTCCCCGTATGAAGGCAGTGGTGGTGATCATCATTTCCTCCATGGTCTTTGGAACATATTCGTTAAGGCGCTTTGTCAATTCAGGCTTGTTAACCCCATGCATAAATCCAGAGATCCGCATGCACTCGGGGGCTCCCTTTATGCGTCCCGGAAAACCCAAACCCACGCAACTCCACCATTTTATTTTCTTTTTTATTCCACTTGAATCGTTCACTGAAAATCCTCGATGATCTCTCCTTCTCTTTGTTGATATTGAGGATTTCGACAGGTATCTTTGACGTACTATCTTTTGTTGACATAAATGTTATGCTAAGAAGTCTGCTTTGAGATCTTGTATCAATCTAATGCCTCTGCCGTGTAGGATGAGCTCAGCAGCGAACCCATACTCTTGCGGCTTCCTATTAAGGTAGAATTAAACATATGACACCAGGTAGGCATTGCCCAACGTTCCACCTGTGCCGCCGCTTGGAAAATTTTTACGTGATCCTCTAGGTCCCTTATTCCGTCATAGGTCTTCACGTTGTTAGGCATTCATGTTATTTGTGAACTTTTGAAGTTGCGGATTCGGGGTGTGAATGGATCCACCTCTTCACATATCCAGGGCACCGCCAAGTCATCCTCCTCCGTAGACTTGTGTCTTTTTGACCTTGACTTTCAGTGTCCCCCATCGCTGGTGCCGCTCTCTGATAAGCGGGATGACAGGGATTCACTTTCCCTCCCCCTTTTCTATAACGTGGGTGTGGTCTCCTTGGTCGCGAGTTGTCCATGTGTTGGTCAGCTCTTCGATCGCCACGGAGTGCGGTCTCTGCTCTGAGGACGATCTCTGTTAGAAGAGTCCCGTCATTGCGAGGGCGTATTGGCTTCTAACTAGTTGGGAAAGATCCCTGGAGGTTTGAGTCTGTCACGGTTCGGATTTAGTTGTGCTTGGCGAGTAAGTATCACTGAGTCGGTCGAACGCGCTCTGCCTTCGATGACCTAGTCGGTCAAGCACATGTCGCTCATTGTATCTTAAGCGGTCCCGCACTTTCAGTCTCTCTGATGGATTACGGTACCTTGCGGACAAGGTCCTAGCACTTGAGTTTTGAGAGCCTTCTCTTATTCTTCTTTTCTTTGGACTTTCTTCGAAGTCCAGCCTAGCATGGACTTCTTTTCGCTTGTCACCGCGAATCTTGTCCATAGTGACCGGCAGGATATCCTCGTAATGCTCTTCACAGAAATCCTGGATATTCACCCTGGGTGTGACATCCGCCTCTTTTGGCGTCTTTTCTTTGGTTGTAGGTTTCGTGAACAGGTAGTCATATATGGGGGTTCGTAATAGTAATTGCTTTTCTCATTTTCCTGAGAGTAATTCCTAGTGTTGGGTCCTACGGATGGCGCCAACTTGTTGATACAAAAGTTAGGTCGGGTCTTGCTTGGTCCGAATAGGCAACTATTCGGGTATGTAGAGCCTTATTCTTGTATCAAGTGAACTTGTTTAGAGAACCCTGCATAAGGAAATAAACACCGTTAACCTTATCGTGGGAGCGGATCCCACGATTAGACTCTGGCGTGAGAGTAAGTATATGGTTCTGAGAGAGTAATCGAGTGTGTTTAGGGTTTGTAAGATACCTGTATCGATGATAATTGTGTTCCGTTTATAGGCTAAATACCCCTTAGGGTTTCCGTATCGTTCGGCCCAAGATACGACCGATATTTTAGGGATTCGGATTATCCTAGATGAGATTCGGTATTATCCTAGATGATTTAAATAAGTAAAGCATATCTCTTATTTAATTAGGTTATCTTTAGAGATAATTTGTGAGGATACCGCGGCCACGGATAGTGTGCCGGTAGCCAATAAGCCGCGGGCCCAAGTAGCCGTGACCGCGATGCTGGGCCGGAGGTCCATTATCAGTTACCAAGCCTATACTATTATGTGTGGGCAGGGTCGGTCCATACTATATGTCATCAATCCTCGTGACCCAACCCCACGTTAGTTCTTTAGTCTTCAAAAATAGCGCTTAGAATATGTTGTTATCTTTCTTGTGTGAAAAGAAAATTAACATGTGTGATGCCCATTTACCAGTAGGATGTTATATAGATATTATCTATATCTAACCAAACATTTACCAGTAGTAACATTTTCATTCTAGTAGGATAATATAATAAATACTACTGTTTTATATAAATTTATTTTATGCATTACAAATACTTTGGGTGACTTTCGACCCAGCTGAGCGCCATTTACTTTTTTTGCTAACATTATTTGCTGGAGTGTTAGAGATATGAAACAAGACTTGAATCAAAATGGTAAAGTAAAGTCACCTATAACGTCAATGTTTTTTATGGGTGATCTATTTAGGCATGTTGAGTGCACAACTTCAGTGATGCAAGCTTTAATATAGTTCAGAGTTCAGACGCTTTCACCCAGGACATATAAATAATGAAATAGAAAAATATATGTCGAATGTAGTGCGTTATCTAGAAAACACCCATTGGCATGGAGGTTCACGGTAAGCTTATGACCAAAGCTGTGACCAAATAACCACTCCTAGCGGTCTATTCTGTATTAGCTTTCTTAAATGAGACCCCCAAACATGCCCCTTCTTAAATGTTCCTACTGACATTTTGCAGTACTTACCGGAAGGGATTAATACATGGTACTTGACTTTTCTATTTCCTGTTTATGAACACATATCAGATGGTTTTAGACTTTAGTAATGATTAAAACATCAGATTGACAAAAGTGAAATGAAATTAAAAATCCTAAGATGTTATGTGTTTTAAAAAAAGGTCCGATTCTGAAATGCTAATCAATGTCCATTTTTAGGGCTATAGATATTGATGTTAGATTATTACTATTTCGCATGGTATTTTAACAAAATTTCATACAAACTTCATACATTTTTCATAATACCCATCACCCCATGTTCCTTGGTTAGTGATCGTAATGTACTCGAGAACCCAATCATCTACGATGAGGTATCTCTAACGTTAAGGTTGCAACACATCTGTGCATAGAAAATTTTGTAATGTCTTTTAAGGTAATTCTGTTAAAAATGTTGCAGGTGGGCGAGAATACGTTTTAAAACCATACGGTTCAGTCACCACATCTTACATGTTGGCATATCACTACAAGAAAAAGTAGAACAGGCGACGAATTTGTCGCTAGGGAAAATGGTAAATGTTGTAGTGTATGATGTTCTTATATTTGCTATGTTGGAAAAACTCTTGATCTTGGATCGAAATGAACAAACTTTGAATCAAATATACCAGAAATAAACTTGCTATTAATCTTGCGATAATTTACAGAATCTGTCATACATACTTGTTCTAACAATTCGTCCCTATTTATAAGAAATGAAACAGTACATCTAAAAGTTATGTCGGTTCAATGAACCATCGTGTCTGTTGAGGAATAACTGATTTACAGTTATTTTCAGTTATATAACCGTTTTTGGTCCTGCGGGTTGGCTTTGACCCGGTTTGTTTGGGATTACTGGGTAAATTGGGTTTGACCCAATATTCTCCCCCCTAATCACAAACGCTGCTACTTAGATCCTTGACTTCAGAGCAATGTAGGTTCAGTGTCAGTGTCATAGATGAGATGCGACTCTTCTTGCTTGTTTTTATTGTATTTCCATTTCGTGCATTCCTTCGCAAAGTGTCCATGCTCACCACATTCGTAACATCTGAGATTGCTTTTGTCTTTAGTTCCTTGACTCGTACTTGCTCTGCGTGCATTTGGATTATTCTTCCATTTCATGCTATCCTTGCCTTCTTTGTTGAAGTCTTTACCTCGCCATTTACCATAGCTTTTATTGTTTGAACTTGCCATGAGAAGCTTGTCTTGATCATTTGTCTCTAGTGTGTCTTGACTCTTGATTCGTTCTTCATAAGCTGTTAATCTTCCAATGACTTCTTCAAACGACATTTCGTCTAGGTCTTGATATTGTTCTATAGTTGCCACGATCGGTAAAAACTTCTTTGGAACAGAGTTAAGTAGTTTTCTTACTAGGACCTTATCTTCCAAAGTTTCACCAAGTCCTTTAAACTTGGCCATTATACTACTTAACTTTCCTCCGAAGTCACTTACTTTTTCGTTTGGTTTTATCCTTAGCGTCTCTAGTTCACTCCTCAAGGTTTGTAGTCGTGCCTTTTGAACAAGATCGGCTCCTAAATTTTTGACTTTAATCGAGTCCCATACTTCCTTTGCAGTCGAGTATTGTGCAACTTGCATTAAAATATCTTGCGGTAGTGTTTGGAAAATTATTGCCTTTGATGTGTTTTCTTTCTTCTCATTTGTTGTTACTCCTTCTTTTGCAACAATCGTTTCCCAAATGCCATATGCCTTCAATATTGTCTCCATCATCAATGCCCACGTTGTGTAGTTTGCTTCGGTCAATTTTGGACATTGTAGTGAAACATTTCCTAGTTCTCGAACTGATGTATTGTTCGATGTGTCATCTTGCTTGTCATCTTTTGCCATGCTTGCTTGCTTGCTTGCGTTTGATCAAAAGATCAAAAGTTCTTGTTTTTTTGTTTTTTTTTACTGGCTAATCTTGCTAACCAGATTTTCCTTGCTATGAACCACGAAGGTTCGGGTTTATCTTGCTATGAACCACGAAGGTTCGATTTATCTTGCTATGAACCACGAAGGTTCGGTTTTATCTTGCTATGAACCACTAAGGTTCGGTTTTTTTTCTTGCTATGAACCACGAAGGTTCGGAGTATTTGTTTAAGACGTGCATTAGCATATCATATATCACATATATAAAACACTATATTTTTTATTAACAAATTACCTTTCCTAGTTAAACGTACAAGTGCTTTTAAAACATTCAAGAGTTGCATAAACAAACAATGAAATATATCAAGGTCCGTTTGGTACATGGGTTTGGAAAGGTTTTGTTTGAAAGATGTAGAAATTTATTTGTTTGGTTACTTCTATTTAGACACACATGCATGAACCCCAAATCTCATTTCCATTTGAGTCACTGAGTTTTGAATATGTGTGGCCAACAAGGAGGTGAGGATATTTTGTTCTTAATAGATATCAACCACATAATAAAAATAACTCCTCATATTATATTTATTTTTATTTATTATTTTATTTTAAGGTAAAAGCCATAAATTACCAACGTAATTTCTAAAATTTTCCGATTTGAACCATTTACTTTTTTATTAACACCGAAACTCACGTACTTTCAAATTTTTAACCGACTTGAACCAAACGTTTGTACCGTTAGTTATTATGTGGCAACGTTAGTCCATTTAGCTAACGATCGCTTTGCATCGTTAGTCCTTTAACAATAATTTTCTTTTTACGATTTTCTTTATATGATTTTTTACGTTTTCGATCGTTTTTTTACTTTTTTGTCCTATTTTTTTACGATTTCGTCTGGTTTTTTTACGTTTTCGTTTGTTTTTTTGCGTTTTCGTCCGTTTTTTACGTTTTCGTCCGGTTACTTACGCTTTCGTACGTTTTATTACGCTTTCGTCCGTTGTTTTACGTATTCATCCGTTTTTTTTTATTTCGTCCATTTTTTACGATTTCGTCTGTTTTTATGTTTTCGTCCTTTTTTTACGTTTTCTTCCGATCTTTTACGTTTTCGTCCATTTTTTTACTTTTTTTTTAAAATCTTCGTTCGTTTTTTAAATCGTACAAAAACGTTTTTTATGTTTGTTCAAGAACAAATCTTTTACGTTTCGTACGATTTAAAAATCGAACGAAGATTAAAAAAAAAACGCGTGAAAGCGTAAAAGAACAAACGTAAAAAACGGTTTCGCATGTTTTGTTCTTTTACAGTTTCGCACGTTTTTTTAAATCTTTGTTCGTTCTTTAAAATCGTACGAAGACGTAAAAAAACGTAAAATAACAGACGAAAACGTAAAAAAACGTAAGATACAAACGAAATCGTACGAACACGGTTGAAATCGTACGAAAACGTAAAAAAACAGACGAAAACGTAAAAAAAAGGACCGAAAATGTAAAAGATCAAAAGAAAACGTAAAAAACGGACGAAAACGTAAAAACAGACGAAATTTTAAAAAACCAGACGAAAATTAAAAAAACGAACGAAGACGTAAAAAATGTGCGAAATCGTAAAAGAACAAACGAAAACGTAAAACTAGACGAAATCGAAAAAAAACGAACGAAAACGTAAAACATCGGATGAAAACGTAATAAAACGTAAGAAACCGGACGAAAACGTAAAAAAACATAAAAAACGCGCGAAAACGTAAAAAAACGGGCGAAAACACAAAAAAACAAACGAAAACGTAAAAAAACAGACGAAAAAGTAAAAAAGGGACAAAAATGTAAAAAAAAACGTGCGAAAACGTAAAAAATCATATAAAGAAAATTATTGTTAAAGGACTAACGATGCAAAGCGATTGTTAGCTAAATGGACTAACGTTGCCACATAATAACTAACGGTAAAAACGTTTGGTTCAAGTCGGTTAAAAATTTGAAAGTACGTGGGTTTTAGTGTTAATAAAAAAGTAAAGGGTTCAAGTCTGGAAATTTTGGAAAGTACGTTAGTAATTTATGGCTTTTACCCTTTATTTTATTATAATTTTTATAATTATAATAATATATTTCTCTCTCCTATATTAAATCCAAATCCAAATCTAAATCTTAATTCAAATCTTACGGTGTGTTTGGTTTGCGGGAGGTTTTGAATTTAGATTTGGATTTAAATTTATATTTGGATTTGGATTTGAGTTTGGGTTTAAATAAAAAATTAAGTATAATAGATTTAAATATTATTTGTTGTTAAATAGATAAAATATATAAAATTAAGGTTTATTATTAAAAAAAAAAATACAATAAGTGGTAGAGAAAACTTAAAGGCTCACACAAACTTTTGATAAGACGTATTCTTTTCAAAACCTGGCAATTCACTCTAGATTATCATATGAGGAATTTTTAATATTAAGTTCCAACATTGGGTCCCACTATTTTGAACCAAACGCCTTATATCTACCATCATCCCCTAACCTCACTTCCAACCCCATCAACCAAACGCACCCTTAATCCTAATCCTAAACTCATCTACAAACCAAACGGACCCCAAGTTTATAAAAATTGGATAGAAATATAAAAAAATAAAAGTACTATCGAAAAAGGTGAGTATAGTATTAAATTGTCAGAGTACTTGTACTACTATTTTAGTATCTCCCGCCCCATCAAAAAGTACAAATGTTTTGTACTTTTCACAACGTCCAACCCACTTTTTTTCCTGTTTGCTGTATAACACAGTTTTTTACCAGTTTCTATTCCGGATTTTTTGTATGTTTAATACTTTTGACTTGTTAAACTTTATAGTTTTTATTCCGCATTTTTCCTTTCACAGGTTTATAATATATAAAAAAATTATAAAAATAAATTAAAAATTAAAAACAGAAAAATATAGGAGGTATAAATAGCTTTTTAGGAGGGGTTTTATAACCTACCCCTTTTAGTATTAAATTACTTCTCATCAATACAACAAAAAAATCTCATTCCGTTTTCCAACAAAAGGATAGTCTTCTTCTCCGTTTTCCATTTTCTTACTTTTTCTTCCTAGTTTTTTTCTGTTCTGCAACTTCCAATGAGATCATTCTGACATACGAATTCATTCCACTAAACTCGAGGGTTTATTTTGATCGGTATTAGCATCACAACAGCATTTTCATCCCGTAAAACTGATTCACACACCAAAAAATTCGATCGGTATTAGCATCACAACAGCTACCGCAACACCACATAGTTGAATATCTTAAACAGCCACCGTCAAACGTTACTATCTTCCTTCGATGAATGCTACCACTCATGTAATCAATTGAAAGCGCCAAGACAGCTGCTACTCATGTCACCACCACCACTAGCGTATTTGTCGTTCTAGATTTTTATACCATGATTTTTTTTATAACCATGGTTTCTGACCTTTTTACCGACTAATCCACAGGGTTTGAGCCTAACGCCACACAAACTCAACCCAGGTAAAACCCTCCCCTTTTCAGGAGGTTAGCGTGGCCACTTCAAGGTTGTTTACACCTAGGAGGAATTGAACTTGAGACCTCACACATACTAGAGTGATAGTCACAACTCTCTTTGCCACTAGGCCACCCTTAAGTGATTAGCTGGTTATGGTGTCTCCGTTTTTGTTAAAGGACTTCTTCGGCGATCTAGTTCGACGGTTGGTGGTGAAATTGTTGGTTGAAGTTGGCTAAGATCATTCACATAAAAGCAGCGAAGGTTAGATTGGATAGCACATATATCTTTGGTTAAGGTGTTTTTATATTAAATTATCGCTTGGTTTTGTGTGAATAAAGAGGCAGGATAGGAGGTGCCTGTTATTAGTTGGCAATATCAGTTAAAATATTTGATTGGTCCTTTCTTATAATATTCGTCTCTATGTTTAGTATGATTACACACTCTTAGTCATGATGAGTTGTCTCTTAGCTGTTTTATGGTTATCTTGGGCTCAAAGCCCTATCTTTGTGGAACAGACAAGGAAATCATTAGCCTTCAACATGTATCACAGCCAATCTCTTTCTTTTAAAAATCCTCCCAAAAATTCGAATTTTTCTCCCTCCCTCTTTTGTCGTGACTTCGACCTAAAACCCTACAAAAAAATCGGCATCTATGGTTGTTGAGTATAATGATGATTCCGGCACTACCAACACCTTTGAAAGTAGTTCATCATCTCAAAACCTTCCTCAACTATGCAACCACTTTAACAAAGGCACATGTAGATTTGGAGATCGATGCAAATACATTCATGATCACAAAAATCGAACGGGGCTAACCACTACCAAAAACACCCACTCAAACACCTTTAGTCGAGCCACTGTTGCTCCAAATTATGGTTCCTGGGACACCCACCCTCGTCAGGCCTAAAGTTGTATGGCCCAATACCACACCACCCCATCTACTACCCATCTATCAATTTCACAACATGATGCTTACGTGACCCACCAGCCCCACCATATTCAGTTTCACACCCAAACACAGCCCGTAGTAAACCAACAGGCCTAACTAGTGTACTATGCGGCCCAACAGCCACAATTATTTTACTCGGCCCAACAGCAACAGCAGATTCACTATGGACAGCCCGTTATGCAGCCCAACAGTCAAGGTATTTTAGGCGCGGACCCTGCACTTTATCTGTCTCAGCCTACTTCGTTACCTAGTGCGTATAGCACTATAACGGTTCAAGACCCTACTTAGAACATAGACACAGGTGCCACTTCTCACTTAATTTCTAATGCTCGTAATTTAAGTACCATTTTTAATACACGCTTATTCCCAACTATACATGTTGGTGACGGTAATTTTATTCCTGTCACTAACACCGGACATAGCATTATTCTATCTATTCATTGTCCCTTACACCTTCATAATGTTCTTGTCACTCCTAACATCATTAAAAACCTGATTTCCGTTCGTCAATTTACTAGGGATAATAATTGTACCATTGAATTTGACGCGTTTGGCTTTTCTGTGAAGGATTTCTTGACTCGTCACATCCTCCTTCTATGTGACAACTCGGGCGATCTCTATCCAGTAACCAAACTGTCAACTCTTCATGTTGCTTTTCTTTCTACTAGTTCTTCTACGTGGCATCAATGCCTCGGTCATCCGGGTGATGAAGTGCTACGCTCTCTTGTCTCTCGTTAGTTTATTTCATGTAATAAAGATAAGTCGTCCCATATTTGTCATGCGTGCCAATTTGGAAAACATGTAAAGCTTCCATTTCATTCTTTAGATTCTATTGTTGAACATTGCTTTGATATTATTCATTCTGATTTATAGACATCCCCCATTGTTAGTTATAGTGGTTTTAAATATTATGCCTTATTTCTCGATCATTTTTCTCATTATCTATGGATATATCCCCTCCGTTCTAAATCTGACATGTTTGATAATTTTTTGCATTTTCGCACTTATGTCAAAAATCAATTTAAATGTGAAATAAAAAGCTTCCAATGTGATCATGGTGATGAGTTCGATAATAACCAACTCCACAACCTTTTTGTAAAAAATGGCATTCAATTTCGCTTCTCTTGCCCAAAAACCTCTCAACAAAATGGCAAGGCGGAACGAATGATATACGAATGATACGCACAATTAATAATATCATTCGTACTCTACTATTTCAAGAACATCTTCCCCCCTCACTTTTTGGGTCGAGGCTCTTCATATGGCGACCTGCCTTCTAAACCTTTTACCATCTACCGCAATTCAAAATAAAGTACCTTTCACGCGCCTATTCAACAAACAACCTGATTACTCCCGTTTACGAATATTTGGGTGTCTATGCTACCCTTACCTTCACTCCCCTCACAAACTTGCCCCATGAGCCACTCCATGTATATTTTTAGGCTATCCCGTTTACCATCGTGGTTTTTGTTGTCTAGACCTCGAAACAAACGAAATCATATTGTCTAGGCACGACACCTTTGATGAAACCCAATTTCCATACAAGTCCATGACACCATCATCTCCACCCTCGTATCAATTCCTTGAACCTACGCCTTCCTCCTTCTTATTTCACCACATCCTTCTTGACCCTACAACGCATACCCACGGCCCAACTGCCGACACTCAGCCCAACACTCATGCTCCACCAATTACCGATCCAACCCAAAGTCCTCCTCACACCAGCCCAATTTCACCAGGCCCAAACTTCCCTACCAACCAGCCCACTAGTTACGAACCACACAACACCCAAAACAGTCAGCTGCCACCACCCATATTCGATCCACCAAATCCACAAACCAATACTGACCCAGTTTATGAACCACACCGCACTCATCTCATGATCATACGGTCGTAATCAGGCATTGTCAAACCTATCAATCGCCTGTCTCTAAATACTTTCTTGATTTCTCCTATTCCTAAAAATCCGTCTAACGCCTTAAAAGATCCATAGTGGCGTAATGCTATGTACGATGAGTATAATGCGTTGGTTAAAAATGGCACTTGGTTACTTATACCAAGGCCCGCAAGTGTTAATATGGTTCGCTCTATGTGGTTATTTAAGCATAAGTTTCATGCTGATGGGACTTTGAGCCGTTATAAGGCTCGTTTGGTTGCTAATGGTAGCAGTCAGCAACTTGGTGTTGATTTTGATGAGACTTTTAGCCCGGTTATAAAAGCAGCCAATATTCGCACTATTCTTAGCCTTGCTGTGTCTCGTAAGTGGCCGATTCACCAACTTGATGTTAAGAATGCTTTTCTTAACGGTGATTTATCCGAGACTGTCTACATGTATTAGCCACCCGGTTTTGTTGATGCTAGGTTCCTTAACCATGTTTTTCGTTTGCATAGATCTTTATATGGACTAAAACAAGCACCTCGTGCTTGGTTTCAGCGTTTACAGGTTATGCCACACGGGCCGGATTTTATCAAATTCGTTGTGATTCTTCTCTATTTATTTGTAGACAGGGTTCTCACGTTGCTTATCTTCTTATTTATGTGGATGACATTATTCTTACATCTTCCTCTCCAGCACCACTACAGCAGATTACAGACTCTTTACATAAAGAGTTTGACATGACAGATCTCGTGACACTTAATTATTTTCTTGGTATACTGCTACTCGTCACTCTACAGGTTTATTTTTATCTCAGAATAACTATGCTCTTCAGCTTCTTGAGCGTGCTTATATAGTTCATTGTAACCCTTCTCGAACACCAGTTAACACTAAGACAAAACCGGGGCTGGACGGTGTTCCTGTTCAGGATCTCACTTTATATCGCAGCCTTGCAGGGGGGCTACAGTATCTCACATTTACTCGCCCATATTTGTCTTATGCCATTCAGCAGATTTGTCTCTATATGCACGACCCGAGGGAGCCACATTTTGCTGCTCTCAAACGTGTCCTACGCTATGTTAAGGGCACTTTGGATTTTGGTCTCCACTTGTATGCTTCTGCTACTACATCTTTAGTTGGTTATACTGATGCTGATTGGGCAGGTTGCCCCTCTACCCGCAGGACTACTTCAGGTTATTGTGTATTTTTGGGTGATAATCTTCTGTCGTGGTCCGCTAAACGACAACACACCATCTCCTGATCTAGTGCCGAAGCAGAATACCGAGGTGTTGCTAATGTTGTTGCATAAACTGCATGGATTCGCAATCTTCTTCGTGAGTTACATTCTCCTCTTTCGACTGCTACCCTAGTTTACTATGACAATGTTAGTGCTATTTACATGTCTGCTAATCCTGTTCAACATCAACGGACAAAACACATTGAGATCGACATTCATTTCGTCTGTGATATAGTTACCACTGGCCATGTTCGCGTTCTTCATGTACCTTCTCATTTTCAGTATGCTGACATCTTCACTAATGGGCTTCCATCAGTTGTGTTTGAAGACTTTTGATCCAGTTTAAGCGTTCGATCTCCTCCCGCTCTAACTGCGAAGGCGTATTAGTTGGCAATATCAGTTAAAATATTTTATTGGTCCTTTCCTATAATAGTCGTCTTTATGTTTAGTATGATTACACACGCTTAGTCATGATGAGTTGTCTCTTAGTTGTTTTATGGTTATCATGGGCTCAAAGCCCTATCTCTGTAATGTATTTATATTCGATTGTTTTGTGGAATAGACAAAGAAATCATTAGCCTTCACCACCTGTAAGTATATGTAAACTGGGAAGATATTATATATTAAGAAGAGATATGATAATTTACCTTTTAATGATATAATAATTTATCTTTTCAACAAGTCGAATGATATGTAAAAAAGAAAAAAATGGGTGGGGGTGGTGGGCGGTGGTGCAATTGGTGGCGATGGTGAAAAGGTTGAAGAATGAGTGTGTGTGATAATGTGATAAAAGTGGGAAAAAGACAAAATGTGACCATCATATATAAAACACAAAAACTGTTTCAGGGATTAATGGCGCAAGTGGAAAAAGACAAAAAAAATAGCCTCAGTAAAGGTTACTGTTTTGAATTTTAAGTCAGGGGCCAACGCTAAAAAAACAAAAAAATTGAAATTACAAAAATGCCCATGATCAAAAAGTCAAATAAGAGCCAAAGTAACGCCAGTTATGTATATTGGGGCTCGAGGGACCAAACGGGCAACAAAAAGCGACTTTAGAGATTAACGACATCGACCTTCGTTATTTAGGGACTGATTTCGCAATTGGGCCTAAGTTCAGAGACGAATAGTGTAATTTAACATTTTTAAAAAATTACTACCTCCGTTCTAAAATTATTGTCCACAAACAAGAATTACACAGTTTAAGAAAAATGCATTATTTACTGCTTTGGTTTCTTCAAAAGCAAAAAATGATAGTTTTATCCTTTGATAATTAATTAGTGTTTTCTTTTATGTTTGTAAATACCAATTTAAACTAAGAATAATAGCCTTCACAATGGACCAAATGGTTAAAAGCTTTTTACTATTCTAAAAAGCCTTTTGAAAGGCTTTTTTATGTTGCAACAAAAGCTTTTTGAAAAGCTTTTTCACAAGACTTAATAAACCTCAAGTATTTCTTCAAAGCTTTTAGAGCATCTCCAATGTATCAAGTCTTCAAAGACTTGATGAATTTATTGCATACAATACAAGATAAAGAAAGCTTTTAGCAAAGACTTGGAGTTTACCAAGTCTTTGCAAAAAGCTTTTCAAAAAGCCTTCCATGCAATGCTAAAAACTGTTAGAAATACAAAAAGTATCGGTCACTTCCAATATGGTTAGTCGTAGCTCATAGTAAGTCGAATGGTTAAGTTAGAAAGCTAACCGGGCTAAAGGCCCATGGAAAGCCTCTTATGAGGCCCATGGCCGGCCACTATACATTGTATTTATACCCTCTCCACACATGGAGAGGGTGTTGGTTGTTCATTTTTCTCACATAGTTAATCTAATTGTTTTTTCTTTTCTTCTCTCTCTAAGTGTTCATCCAACCACGTCTTTCTCTCTCTAAAAACCCTACATCTATATGTGTTAAGATATTCTACAATTTGTATCAAGAGCCATGGGGTGTTTGTGAAGGTTTTGTGTGCGTTTTTTCTACTCTTTTTGTTCGTGTAGTTTGGTTCGAACCTATCAAGAGGTTTTCACCTTTTGAGGGTTTAAAAACCATAAAGCTTTAAACTTTCTTCCTTAGTTATCTTATTTTAGGCTAGAAGTACAAGAAAATCTTTGAAAAACTATAAAAAAATCATCTTTTTGAGTCTTTTTTGTTAGAAAAAGGGTTTTGTACCAAGAATCTTGATTTCAATTTTTCGTGTCAAAACGTTAAAGTTTGTGTTTTTAAGGTTCTAGTAGTCTTAGATAGGTAAGAAGTACAAGAAAAATTGGGTAAAAACGTCAAAAAGTGAGTCTTTTTAAGATTTTTGATTTGTGAGTTTCGAAGTGTATTGGGCGAGTTATACGTAACTGGTCAGGCAAAGTATACGTAGTTCTTAAGGCGAAGTATACGTAGTTCCAAATGCGGGTTATACGTTTTCTCTTCAGGCGAACTATACGTAGTTTCAAGGGAGAGTTATACATTTTTCTCTTTAGGCGAATTATATGTATCTCTATAAAAGACGATTTATACGTATTCTTGTTAAGGCGATTTATACGTGATTTTACTCAGGTGATTTATACATACTTTGTCAAATGTGATTTATACGTTTTCTTGTTA
>BQNB010047304.1:0-40490 GCA_026074375.1 Tanacetum coccineum | reverse complement strand
GGGTCCAACCCTTGCACAATCACTTAACATAGTGCCTTTGTATTTCTTGTTGCAGGTTATGGACAACTTGGCTATAGAACATACACCGCTTATATCCTTTGATTGCCATGGAAGGCCAGGTCGTACCATCTATTGTACAATCAGATCCATTTTTCACAAGCTTCGGTGGTCAAAACTTAAAGAGCTTAGCAACTATAAGGAATAAAAAAATAAAGAGGGGAAATCTCTTTGGCAGAGACGCCAGTCCATAGTAAACTCATTTGTAGTAGATGCATTGATAAGAACCCAAACACGATCCAATGAGAGACACACATAAATCAATTTGTGCCATTGATTTGCGAAGCGAATTTGAGCCATGATGTCCATGATAAACATTCGATTAACGTTATCAAAGCCTTTTTTTAATCTAACCATAAATTAAATAAGATTCATACCAACTTTTTTCATGATTAATATTCTCATTTGCTTCATTATGTTAAATGTTAAACCCTGTAAGATAATATGTTTATTCATCATGTATTGATAAAGTAACATACCTAGAAACCATAATGGACCCAAACCCACATGTAGAACCGTAGAAGGGGGTTAATACGGTCTTCTTGTCTTCTTAGAAGTTTATAAAAATTCAAGTCTCGAAGAATCGAGTGGTGTAGTGATCTACTTAGCTATAACAACAATAAGTGGATGGAGAGAGAGAGAGAGAGAGAGAGAGAGAGAGAGAGAGAGAGAGAGAGAGAGAGATAGAGAGAGAGAACACGATATATACTGGTTCGGGATGGAGGGTTTATATCATTCATATGTCTAGTTTCGAATCCACGATACCTATATCATTAACCTAGATTATAATCTATCCTTATGTGGACTATAAACCGTAATTAAACACCTTCGCCTCCAGCTGATATGCACTAAGAACCACGCTCCACTAAAGAGAAGTCCCCTACGGTATTCCGCCCTCCAAATCCACACATAAGAACCCATAGTCACTTTTCTTCTAGGATCACTAATCAACGTAGGACCAATAATAATAACTTCGCCTTAGAAGCTTACCAAAAACCCCAACTAGATCACTCAATGATCTAGGTTTGATCACTAATATACAAGATTTCACTTACAACAAATTTGAATGATAGTTGATTGTTTCAAATCAAGTCCTAACCTATCTAAGGGACTCTATTCTAAAAGAAAAGGTATAAGAAAGAAGACCCTTGACTAATTTCACACCATAGTGTTTTTGATTAAGTACTTATTGTCTCTCTGCGTGAGTGAGTTCTTTATCTAGATGATAGATGAGAAGATTAAGAACACAACAGCTTTCAGACTAAGGATAAAGAAAAGAAAAAGAAAGAAAGCAAAGTCTGGCTAGTGGTGAGTAATACAAGAGCAAAAGGGGTATTATAGGCCAAGAACCGAAGAAATGATGACACAATCATCAGCCACTAGGGCTCTACCCAACTGCCAATAGCGTGGACCAGCACGCAATACCCACCTCAGGTTTTGGCGTTTTAAATACCCGTTCTTGCTAAACCTCTAATTGTACTTCACTCTTTGACCTTTCGCTCATTCTTACACTCAAGGTCAACCAACTCAAATATCCATTTGATAAAAATATTTGTGAAGTAATAAAAAGCATTTTGGGGATGTTTGTCCAATATTAAGGAGATAGAGAAGAACTATGACATGGGATAAGTTTTTGGGTATTTCCTCAAAGTAAAATGAACTTAGGTGAAACTAACCATGGGTTAAGTGAGTAATGTTGGCATGGTTTAAGATAGAAAAAATTAAGCCAAACAAACTTGTGAGGAAGGGTGGATGGTTGTGAGGGGAAATTTTTACCTATAATTCAAATTTAATTTTAACATGAGGGAATTGAGTTGGCATTAAATGGTGATGTTAGGAGCCTAACTCAAATTAAATTTCAATTCTAATTTGACTTGGTAGGGATAAGGAAAAGGTTGTGAGGTGTAGTGAGTGGAGTGCATTGGATATGTTGATATGATGAGATGGCGTGATATGATAAGAAAGGTAGCCTAACATTTGCAATTCAAAATCAAATCTTAAGGAAGGGTAGAAAGTGTTAGGAAAAAGTTAGGGCCAAGATGTGTACGCATTTGAATTTCAAAGTATAAGTGGTGTGAGGAGAAGATGTAGGGAGATGACTCGAGGAGAAGTGTAGGGAGAAAGCTTTGAGTGTGTGTGTGTGTGAAATTCAAATTCAAATGGATATGTGTATGTGTTGAGATGAAGAAGAAGAATGAATAGGGATTGTGTGGTAGAGAATGTTGGATATAAGCTTATGTTGGAATGTTGGGGGTCAAAAAGGTACAACAAGTACAATGGTGTAAGGGAATGTGAGTTGTCCCATGTGGGTATGTTTTGGGGAAGGTTTAAGTGAGGAAGGTTTAAGGTTTGTTGTTGTGAAGAGAAGTGATGAAGATGATAAGGGTGATAATTAAATGATTAAGTAGGTAGATAATCGCATTGCCAATAAGAGAGAAAAAAGATGGGCAATGATGATTATGGAATAGTTTAGAGAATGAATGTTTAGAGTTTGTGAAATGTGTAAATAATCATTTATTTGGTCGAAAGGATTAACAAATGATTAAGAGGAGAGTAAGGTGTATGCGATGTGTGAGGAATACTTATGGGAGTTTGTAAATCATATATATAGAAAAGGTGGGAAGTATCAAAGTAGGATTAACCTTCAAGTACGACAAACTTAATTATTCATTTGGACTTTAATCTATGATCATCAACAATGGATTTGATCACTAATAATCTTGATGCAAACAAGCTAAGTGCTTTGCATCTCAAGTAAAGCATACCTCGTAACGGAAAAGGATGTGTTTACCGAAAGTGACATTTGACTTAGTTTGACCAATAAAGGAATAAAACCCGTTACGTGATTAGGAACAACGTAAATCCAGATTAAGGTCAAATGAACACTTTCGTTTAATGGTATGTTGAAAGTATATTCATACTAAGTTTAGAAAGAAGTTTCGGCCTTAGCTAGAGGCATTTGATAAAATAGATGAGTTAACGTTTTAAAAAAACGGGAGAACTTATTTTTGCTCCTCTCTAACTCTAAACCTCATTTGGAGTGTTCTTAAATGGTCAACAGATCAAGTATCATGTACATACATTTATTGAAGTTTTCACATGTGTCGGGTAAAGGAAAGTCAACAATGCAAAATCCGTAAAAACGGGACAGCCACTAGCGCGCTACCTCACGCGCTGATGAGTGACTGGCGCGCCAGGAACACGGTTCCGATTTTTGGCTATCATTTGTTATTTTAAGTGTTGCGAATGTTTATTTGTCATCGTCAAAACATAAAGGAGATCATAATGTTGCACCAACACCACAGATGGGCTTGGGCCTTATAATCTATCCACTAATACTCCCCACAATTCGTGAGGTGTTATGTCTTATTGATTCACAATTTATAATGGTGAGTACATATGAAACCCAATAAACTCTAAACCTATAAACGGGCTTGGGCTTATTTATCTTCTAATACTCCCTCGCATTTTGAGCGGCGAAATCGCGAAAGTTCGAATTGAATTAAAAAACCTAAAAACATTAACACAATAATAAATTGTTGATGAAGACATCCGACATCAAGCGGAGACTGATCTTCAGACAACAACAAGCATAAATATGCAACAAAAGCAAAAACATTAAACCGAACAAAATTAGTTGCTGAAGAAATCCGCCAACATGGAGAGATAAATCTTCAAACATGAAAATCACTAACTAATAAACCAATGTATCATACTCAATAAAAAAATAAAAAAAATAAAAAATAAAAAAAAAATTTGAATCAAGTTTTATTGTCAAAGGAGCGTGTTTAAGGCGAAATCCCCATCTTCACATATGATAGGCGTTTTCAATCATATTTTCGGATCTTGGCTAATTTGTGTTAAGCTAACGATGCAATTGGCACATGGCACCGATCTTAATAATTATTCAGAAGCAAAAGGAACGATCATCTCGATAATAATCGTCGTCAACGAAGCAACAATAACAAAGTATTCCCAACAAATCTCATCTAATTTTCGTGAGGAACATAAGTCGTTTTCAGCAATCTTTGTTTCTATAATATCCCATGGAATGCTCGATTTTTTGTCCAAGATCATTGGGATATTTGTACCCAACAATGGGTGTGGATCGTGTTTACATAGCTGCAAAGAGATCCAAATCGGTCATCGATTTGGGTTTTTGTACGTTTGTAATAAACGTTAATGATATCAATCAGTTAGTTTCCAATCTAAGAACGGTATGGATGGGTGGTTTTCATTTATTTGCCGATGTGGCGAAGTATGGTCGAACTTATAATAGACCTGTGGAACGTTCTGGGGACGGCAAACCCAGTGTAGGTTCGAACTCTCAATTTGTTAGTATCAACGAAAATGTTTTTCAGTCTTTTAACTCGTATGCTAAAGCGGTCCCCCCTGCAACAAATCACTGGACATTGTTTGGGCAAATACGGTACAAGTAATGCTGGAGCAGAATCGTGGGGGTGTCGGATTGTAACAAGGTAATATAAGGAAGCGGTAATGAAGCGGTGATGACTAATCGACGGTAGACGATTGTATGGATTTGGATTGGTATGGAGCGTAGTATTTCTTGCTTAAAGTTAAAGATTTTAAGTGTCATTTCAACATCTAAAACGTTTATATGTCTTCTGAGGGATTCGATATGTTGGTACTTAGAGATGTTGGGGGACGTTGGGTTGTGGTTGAATTCGCCTCTATGAGATCAAGAGGAAAGCGTCAAGACTTCAAAGGCTTAAAAGAGATTATTTTTGGAGTTCAAAGATGTTTCTCACGATTTTTATTCACTATGAAAGATGTGTTTGGATAGACCTGTGGGTCTTGCCATTGCATCATGGGCTCCAGAGGTTTATAAGAATTGGTGGTCGTGGGGAAGCACGTGTTTACGGATATGGAAGTGATGACCAATGTCTCATGGTAAGGTTTGTGTCCCTTACAAAGTCTTTACATTCGTTGATAGAGTCCTTTATAGTTTCATATCGTAATCGGTCTTATCGTATTATCGCTACTGAGTTATTGCATATTGGGCACCCTATATTGAATCGATGGAGTCAACTTCCGAGTCCTAATCCTCTAGAAAAGGAAGGAACAGAGGGTCTAGTGTGGGATGAAAAGTTTGGAAAATGAGGATCATTTGAGGATGTCGATAGTTTTATTCAATTCCCCTAGAATTGTTAACAATGATCGGTGTCGCCTTCTAGTCGTGTTTTGCGAGAGGAGGATGTCGTGGGGTGGAAAGATGATCTTGTGGACCCTTTGAAGAAAGGCGAATTCGTGATGATTCGGTCTTGTATAATATGGTTGTATTAGGGATTGCATGGAAAAGAATTTTTGGAAGATGAATGCTAGTGATATTCTTGGAGTTCATTCTCAGGTGATTGTGGTAATGTTACCACTGATGATAATGGAGGATTTACGCCAGTATTGCTCCTGAAAAAGACACCATCATTGCGCTCCATCTACACCCCCGGGTAATGATTTAATATTGATGTTGAGTCCTGGTTCATCGTGGATTGATTAAATTGGTCCTCTATCCTAGTGACGAGATAGATTCTGATAAACGATGGAGCTATAAGACCCCAAAGAAATAATACACGGATGTCTCTCTCGCGCAACTACGTTCGTGGACAGATTATTTCCGTAGCGATCTTCAGATTTGGCAGTTATTAATGGCAACGTTAAAGAAGCATTCTTCTTCATAATGCCTTATCGAGACAAACAAAGAATGTCGGTTAGATCGCTTTTTGGTATGATGCCTCGGGTGTTCGGTTTGGTTCATGGGAGTTATTTCATGGCATCAGTGGGATCTTTCTTATTCTACTAGCATTGTTGTTTTGCGAGTTCTTTCGTTAGAGTTTTTCTGTTCCTTTTCGTTCTTTGTTTGTTGGATCGTTTTGCGTGTATATCGTCTGCTAGTTTCTTTCTAGCCCTTTTTTAATAAAATTCCATTTGCCGTTCAAAAAAAAAAAAAACCAATGTAACCTCTTTTTTTCTTTTTCTTTTTTATGGTGGAACAAACGAAAATAAGCAACAGAAAGTTCCATTAGCTAGCTTTGTTAGCTTTGAGTACAAAGAGAATTGTACATTAAAAGGATAACGAAGAATAACAGATGCAACTTCTTTTTCATTAATGACGGTAGTAAAGAGATTAAAGTAAGAAAAGTAACGAGGGTATTTTGGTTAGAGTTGCGGCTCAAGGGTGCCGACTTGTTTTTACAGGTGGCTTAGAAGTGGCGGCTCAATGTAGTCACCTAATTCTAAGGATCAGACATGATCCGATACCATAATGAACAATGTAAACCCCATGAAATATTATGTCTTATTGATTCAAAATTTATAATCATAACTACATATGAAACCCTAAAACCCTGAACCCACAAATAGGCTTAGGCTTATTTATCTTCTACTCCCTCCGTCTCATTTTTATTGTCCACGTTTCTTTTTTGGAATATCCTAATTTAATTGTCCACTAATAAAAATAGATAGAGAAGTTTGATCAAGTTTACAATATTACACTTCTTTGAAATTATTATTACAAACTTTAAAACTGTCTTTCTGTCAAAAAGTAAGAAAGAGAAAGCAGTAATAAATGCATTTTTTTTAAACTGTGTGTTTTTTGTCGGGGGACAATAATTTTATGACGGAAGGAGTAATACATTACATCTTATACACTATTAAAATCTACATCTCTTAACAACAAAATATGATTTTTTATTGCAAACACATTTGCGCCATATTGAACTTTTAAGAAATTTGCATAACGTCAAGGACCGAGAAACCTACAAATACACATCTTCTAAACTTTATTTTTTGAAATTTGGTAGTATATTATCAAAATTTTTATTTATTATACCTGTCCAACATAAGTGGTGGATATAAATAATCGGTGCTTATAAATGAAACGAAATCTCGAATGCTTAAAAAATCCTACAAAGGTATATATGAAAAAGTCTTTTAACAAAGTTAAAGAGATAAAAGTAGATTATACAAAAATAACAGTAAACTTGTGATTGGGATAAACCTTTTTTCCTTAGCTTCTTTGTTTTGATCTCCTTCATTTCTATTTGTATGTTTAGAGATCAAATGGCAACTTTGTTGGATTTTCTCTCCGTCTTGAGTAAATATTTCAACTAAAAGATTCGGGTTCACTCGCTCGTTGGATCTTAATTAGTAAGGTTAATTAAAGTTTAAAAGCTTCTGATTTCGGTGGCATCCTGTAAAGCTTTTACGCTATGAAGTGTAGTATTTGCACGGTTCACAGACGCAAATTCCAACTGCATTATTAAGGTGAAATTTTGTTGCGTTTTTGTTCTTCAATTGAGGTCCAAGGGAATTGAGTTGTGCTAACTTGCTGCAAGCGCCTCTTCTTCAGGGATTTCATTCAATAGAGTATCATCTTTCTAGCAGAATTTTTAGGTGAATTCGATACATTTTCAGGCTTTAAATTTTCACTTATGATTATATCACTTGGCATCATTTTATTTTTAGGCATGTTTTTACTCATGCATTTTAGGCATAACAATTGTTTTTCCTTTAATAACTTAACAAGGTCAATTTGAACATGTGTTGTTTTTTATTGATAGTTATAAGTTTTAGCTTGTATATGTGAAGAGGAGAAAAACGATATCTTTTTTCATAAAGTAACTCTTTTTATTAGGAAATAACGAGGTGGATCACTAGTCAATTCTCTACTAGAGTATGAGTTAATTTGTTAACGGAACCTTTTTACCCTACACTTCCTCGCTCCCTTTCATCCCATAGAGACTTTAGATTTAGTGATTTAGATACATAGATGTACTATCAGGAGAGGGTAAAAATTAAATCTTTGTCATCATGTTTTCTGAAAATCTCGCAGTTTACGCTTCCGCTGAAATAATATTGCAAAACATCGTTGTTCACAAGTTTCTTCTTAAATCGTACTTTTACTTCTTTCCTATAAATGTTATACTACTACCTCAATTTTGTTCTTGAGACTTTTTCTTTAAACACAACATATTGACTATCGAAGAAAACTTGCAAAATTTATCTACATCCAAACCAAGACCCAAAGCCAAAACCAAAAGAAAATTATACATGTAAATGTTTATCACAAACTACGGCAGAAACTCGTTAATTTGGGACGTCTGGCATGAAAAGTGAAATTTTCAACGAACGCAAGGACAAGTTCTTTACCTATTTATTTACAGTATTTTTTATCATGATGGGTCACTTGTGCAATATTTTCAAATGACTACAAAGAACAAGCATGCACTTTATCATGGAGCTTCCTATATAATGATTCAACCATACTTTCATCATAAAGGCTAAAGGGCAATCATGCTACGATAGAATTTGTGCTAACTTTTCCCACATCAACCCCACATCAACCCCACATCTAAGTTTGACACCAAATATATTTGAAGAATGATGTAGCTAAGTAAAACTATATCGCTAACTCGTCAAACACATTAAAAAAGCTTAGCCAAAACTCACTTTATTTAACGTTACAAAACTTTTAATTGTTTTACTACGCGACGCTTAATAAGATTTAGGAGGGTTTGCTTATATACGTTAAAAAGTTAAATTTATATTGTTTTATTAAAAAATTGTTTTTTAAACATCTTATATTAATTAATATAAGTTTGATTTTTTTGAACGGCCGATATATTAAAAAGAAACTAGCAAGAAGCTAGAAGCATTACAAGGAAAGAAAATTTGGATTTTGAATCCAAGAGATCCAATCAAACTTGGATTTACAACGATTTGAAATCCATAAATAAGACATTTGAACTATATTATCAAAAATGCAGTCCTTTCTAGGCTGAGAAGCTCCGAATAAGCACTGATTTCTAAACTTCCAAATAAGCCACCAAGTCACGTAACAAACACCTTCAAGAATCTCCTTCTTTAGCTTAGATAAACGAGATCTGCATATGAATTTAAGGGGATGTAATCTAGCTCCCACCATCTACAAACTTTCGCCATGAGTTGACTAGCAAGCTGGCAAGAGAAAAAGATGTGGGATGTGGATTCTACAGAATCATTACAAAGAGGGCAAAGAATTGTAGGAATATCCAATCCCCGAGAGGAGAGGTTTAACCTGGTAGGAAGTTTATCCAAACAAATCCTCCAAGCGGTAATATTAAGCTTAATGGGAACAAGCTTAATCCATCTGGTCGGAGTGCCCGCTTTTGGCAAAAGAAATTCATCAATATAATTACGAACCGAACTTACCGAGAACTCTCCCGAAGAGTTGAGGGACCAGAACCATCGATCATGCATATTTGGAAGAAGAACATATAATATTGACATTGTAATCTTTTTTTTGGAACGGCTCACATTTTCGCACTAGTTCTGTCCTTATTTTTTTCCGCAGTTACACAACTAAAAGTTACATTTGAAAAAGGTTAAGAGAGTTAGTTGATATTAAAATCATAGTGAATTGGGTAAATTCAACATAAACAGGACTTAAAGAGAAAAACGAAGTGACTAATCAGCATGCATGGTTTATGGCTGCCGAACATAGGGGTGTTGATCGGTTCGGTTATCGGGTTGTTCGGTTAATTCGGTTCGGTTAGTTCGGTTAATTTTTTTTAGTCAACTCGAAAACCGAACCGAACCGAATTTCTTTTTGGGTCAACCCGAAAACCGAAAGTCTTTTTGGGGTCAACCCAAAAACCGAACCGAACCAAAAACCAAAATTAAAAAAATAATAATTACATAGATATTTAGTCAAAAAAAGTTATTTCAAGCATAACAAGTGTTTTTTTCATATTAGGATAAATTTTAGTGGTATTTTTATATGGGGATAAATTTGCTACAATCTCCTTCACAAAATACAAAAGAAATAACTCAGGACCCACACAGAGGACTCAAGGACCCACTTTCAGACACAAAGACCCACGATTTATAGCACAAATTGTAGCCAATTAGCTACAATGAATTTAGCTAATATATTCCTTTTTTATATACATGAATAAATAAATAAAATATATATTTATATAACTTCGCTTTTCGGTTCGATTTTCGGTTCTGATCGCCAAACCCATATCCAACCCGTAAACCGAATTTGTAGTTCGATTCGGTTCTTAGTTCGATTCGGTTGCTTTCGGTTCTGTTCGGTTTCGGTTTCCAATTTATTCGGTTATTTCGGTTTTTATGCTCGTGGAAGGCCCATGAGAAAGCTAATAATCAACATGGTTTATGAGCCCAACATTATTCAATTATTTTTCATATGCCCACTGCAGCTAGCCAAATAATGAGTTCCTGTGTAAAACATAATCATCTGATGATCAATTCTTTTAAGTATAGACTAGGGAATATATAGAACATATCTAGTGTTCTTTTCTATAGTATCAATCAATTATTCGAAGAAGTTCCCTACTGAATATAGTTATAAAATAAAAAATTTATTGTTTGAAAAAGTCACTTTTTGTTATTGTTAGCCTCAAAATATTGAGTCGAACAAAGAAGCTCGGCTACGAATCAGGAAAGTTAGGTCTTTATTAAATATATGTTGTAATAGGCTAAGGGCGTGTTTGTTTTTTATAAAAGCATCTGATTCGCCTCTGAACGCTTACTGGTCAGACACGGTCAGACGCGAAGGGTGTTTGTTTTTTTTCTTTCAGTCAGACGCGGTAAGACTTTAGGCATCTTATCCCGGTAAGGGGCGGTGATAATCTCTGACTGCCTCTTAACCTTATTTCCAACTTCACAAGATCATACAAAAGCATAAAAGGACAAACAAAAACAAAGTATCTCGGGTTTTATATCTCAAGAAAAGAAAGATCTATATAAACCCATCATCGATCTTTAACAAACAACAAAAAATACATCTTACCCGAGACCTCAAAAAGATGTAAGCCGAGATCAAACAAAACACTAAACGAGTGTTTTTTGGTTTAAGAACAAGGGGTATTTGATCTTTAGTTCGTATGTTTTAATATCAACATCACAGACAATCATATCTTGTGTTTATGTTAGAAGAGTTTGGTTGCACTTTTGTTTGAGAGAAAAAAATAGAAAGGGGGCGTCCTGTTAAGTTTGAGAGAAACATTAACTAGGGTTATATGAGGTTGAGGGATATAGTGTATTATGGGCCGGACTTTAAGCACAAAAAACTAGATGTATTAGGTTGGAACTTATAAGTTAAAATTGGGCCCAAGTGAAATTTAACCAAAAGTAGGGGTGTTGAACGGTTCGGTTATCGGTTAGTTCGGTTAATTTTTTTTGCATCAACACGAACACCGAATCGAACCGAACTAGAATTCAACCGAACCGATAACCGAAAACCGAATTCGGTTCGGTTCTCGGGTTGACTCGAATAACTCGAATTATACTATTTATTTAATAAAAAATTAATGATTACATAAATATTTAGAAAAAAAATATTTCAAGCATAAAAAGTGTTTTTTATATTAGGATAAAATTTTAGTGATATTTATATTTTATAAATATATAAAAAAGATATATATTTATATGAATTCGAGTTTCGGTTCGTTTTCGGTTCTGATTGCCAAACCCATATCCAACCCAAGAACCGAATTAGTAGTTCGGTTCGGTTTTGACAGATTCGGTTCGATTATTAGTTCGGTTCGATTGTTTTCGGTTAGGTTCGGTTTCGGTTTTCGGTTTATTCGGTTTTTCTACTCACGCCTAACCAAAAGTAAATTTGTTGATTTAAGCATTTCACGTGAGTATATTGTATATTTGATCATTGTTATATTAATTTTGGTTGCTGTGTAATTTGACTCAATTTCGTACCGGGTTCGTTGGATTGAGGTGATAACCGTAACACGTTTGTTGACATGGGTGAAACGAAACTATGTGTTTGTGAATTTCAAGATTGAATTTTTTTCCCAAATATTCATCTTAGAATGATACATTCAAGCTACTTATTCATCGTATTGCTATGCTTAAATATATACTTAAAAAACGGACAATTAAAACCATTCAGACAATTATAAAAAAACAAACAACATTATTTCATTCAGATTCACTTTGTAACCACCTCTTACTAGTAAGACGTGGGTAAGTCAAGATCTAACCCAAAACGTCGTAATGAAACAAAACACACCACTGAAGTTACAGGGTATCAGGCTTCGTTAGCTCAATCTAATATTGTTACGTTTTATCGGGCTTCAGCCCATGTTTAAATCCCGAGGACACTGTGACGCCGAACCCAAGTTTATAAATCCACACGTCATAACTTAGTTGTGTGGGTATATAAACTTTTTTTCCACCAAGGAGAAGGGTGTTGGTTCTCATTGTATTTGTCACATAGTAATTAACCGTTCACTTTCTCTATCTAGTTTCTCTCTAACTTCTCTCTACAATTTTTTTCTTTTCTCCTATCTTATTTCTTGGTCCAATCATGGTGAAGTGAAGTGTTTTTTGGTCTTTACAATTGGTATCAGTTGCCTCGGGTGGATTAAGTGATTTTGTGATTTGTTCGAGCTTATTTTCGGCTTATTTCTAGCTTATAAGGAGTCGGCTTAATATTTTTTATTTTTTGTTTTCATCTACTGATTGCTACATTTTTTACATCAAAGTTTGTGGACTGTTTTCGTTTATTAGTCTATCCACAAATAATTTGTTGTATCATAAATTCAACCCATCATAAACAAATGTATGCTTGAAATGGTTTATTAAGCTTATTTTGGTTTGGTTTTTGTTTATTTTAGTCATGTTTATTTTGGTTTTTGACTTTTGCTTAATCAAAGCTATTAACTTTTACATTTTTTAAAACAGTTCCATCTTTCATTTTTTTAAACTTCCCGTTGTGCACTTGTTCTTCTCCATAATTGCTTATTACCAGAAGTTTTCGTAGCTTTATTTGTCCTCTCAACAGTTTATTGCAAGCTTACTGGGTCTCGGCTTATCTCATCTATTTTTTTTGTTTCTTGTGGTTCAAACGTAAAAGCTCCCAACCAGCTTCTTGAAGCTCATTTGTACAAAGTTCTTGCTAGCGGTTTGGTATACTCAAGAACCATTCTTTGTTTGTTTGTTACTCTTAGTAGCGGTTTGGATAGAATAGTACTCTTAGGTTTGTTTTCTAGCCGTACTCATGCAAACAAACAAGTAGTGTACTCAGTTTTGTTGGCTAGTCGAAAATTAGGATAAGAACAAAAGATAGACAATGATAGTGAGTTGTACTTGGTGACAGTGACTGCCAGCGGTTTGCTTTCTGCTAGTAGCGGTTTGCTTTTGAACCGTAGAGGTTTGATAAACAGGGACAACGGTTTAACATTTATCTTGGCTAAACTAAACAAAACTCTGCCCAATTGAAAACATGGTAGCGGTTTGATTAAGTTCTGGTAGCGGTTTAGTGTTCTTTGCTTGATAGCGGTTTCCTTTGAAAGTTACCAGCGGTTTGCAACTTGAAAGTTGGTAGCGGTTTGATTACATTTAAAGGCAGCGGTTTGTCATATGGCCGGTTTTTCGGTTTCGTGTATCGGTTGTTCGCGGGTCTTCTAAATACTATCATTACAATCACGATCCTTCATCGATCATTGTAGTATGTTTACTTCTGGTCGTCGATAACCACACGAGTCCACAATAAGTAAAAGACCTTCGTTACCATTTTTAGTTCATTTCCAACAAAGAAGACAACAAACAAATAAGCGGGAAGTATTCTTATTAAAACTAATTTGCAATTTTGCAAATTTAGTCCCTAGACTACTAGACCAATTCATCACTCGTCATTTCTTGTTTATTAACCCTCAAAGTTCAAACAGCCTTACACCGTTAGTCCTTAGAACTTATAATTCAGCCGTTAGTCCTTCAAAGTGAACTGTTATTGCACCGTTAGTCCCCGCAACTTTAATTAACAACCGTTAAGCACTCTACTTGGATTTTAATTGCACTGTTAGTCCTTGTTTGTGTTTTAATCAACCGTTAATTATTTTAAGTTGAAAGTGTAGTAACCGTTCGTTTTTTAGCTCATCAATCGTTAACATTAGTTCAAGTACTTCAATTACATCAACGATTTCACCAACAACAATTCTATTTTCACGGTTTCTTCTTGATTTAGTAAAATCCCGCGAAATACTCACATGTTTTCTCAGTTTAATCAAGACTTGTAAAATCCCGTGAACTAGATTTCTATACTCAATCTACAACAACAATCACGTTACCTGCTTAAGATCCTACAAAACCATTTTTACTTCACATCAAGGAAAAAAATGGAAACGAAAGATACTTTATCTTCGTGTTCGGATTCAGAAGAACAACAAATGCAACTAATGCAAGACAAAGCAAAAGAAAGTTGCATGGTATCTTTTCGACGACTTCATTCACACATCAAGCTTCTCTCAAACAACGACTTAAAAGGAACTCGAACCGAGTGTGGATTCAAACGCGCATTTGCGACACTCTTTGGTCAAGATGTAGAGACTTTAATAGGCACAATGTTCTTAAACATGGATCAATTAGAAAAGCAACTTGACAAAGAAGAATTTTATGATATTGGATCCATGGCTGCTTTTAAAGTACTCGAGACATAGTTTCAGACGTTCATCAAGTCACGGATTTATTTGGATGATGAATATGTTATAATGACACGCAAGTACTTTCTAGAATACATTCAACTCGAGATTCGAGAATTTCGTGATACACTTATCCAACACATGGAATATGTTAAGATGTCGATTGATAAAATAGCACTGCATAAAAGAGAGTATGACAACATGGTGAATGAAATACAGATGCAGACAACAGAGGGAAAGGATGATACAAGTACAACATTGGATGCTAGTTTGGTTGACACAGAAAGCAGTGAGACAGAATCAAAAGAGCAAGATACAAGCAGCAGATCAGGGAATGATGCACATGCTGATGATGCAGATATTAGATCCATATATGATGAAGAGCCAATGGCTGAGGTACAAACGACTGCTGAAATCAATGTCTTTGCTACAGGACAACAACATACTGAGCAACCTGAATTCAATAATGAAGGAGAGGTTGACCAGAATGCTGAACAATGTCATGACAAATGTCCTTTGCCTGCTAAATTAACTGATAACAAAATAACTAAACTCTCATATCAATCTCTTGAATTTGAAAATATTTGTCTCAAAAAAACCGTTGCCTAGTTTCAAATAGATTTTTTAAACCTCGAAGTACATTGTATTAATCTTCAACTACAACTGCAAAACAATGTTTTAAAATCAGGGCAACAGAGTCAATTTTTGAAAGAGAACACTAATGAAGCCAAGGTTAAACATGACATAGATGTAATTTAAACAATAAACATCGAATTGGAACATAAAGTAACTAAATTACTTAAGAAAAATAAGACTTTGAAAAAACATGACAAAGAACTGTATGATTCTATCAAAACGAGAGCTAAGAATATAGAACAGACAACTTCTTTGATTGCTAAAAATGTTGAATTTAAAGCTCAACTTCAGGAAAAAAGATTTGCAATTGCAGCATTAAAAAATGAGTTGAGAAAATTAACAGGAAATAATATGAATACTAAGTTTGCAAGAACATCCATCTTGGGGAAACCGGTTTTATATCCACATAGAAACCAATCAGTTGTTAGACAACCGACTGCGTTTAAGTTTGAGCGACCTAGAATTTTAAAACTACGGGTTGCCTCCCAAGTTGATGTGAATAACGATTTGTCAAAACCAGTCATTACATATTATTTTCCTAAGGAAAGAGAATATGCCGTTGTAAAACCTCATCATGTGATTGCATCTAGCGAATATAGGAATAGCTCAAAGAACATGCCAAGATTTAGTTCAAATGACATGGTTTATAATCACTATCTAAATGAAGTTAGGAAAAAGACACAAGAAAAAGGTAGGAATTCAAAACCTAGTGTGATGCCTTCTGCTAAATCACAAAGCATAGCTAATGATAGCAAACCAAAACCTAGGATCAATAACCAAAACTCTAGGAATTGGCATGCATCTAAGAGTAGTTGCGTAACGACAAAGTCTGCCAATAGCAGAACACTCTAGGAATTCTAGAAATTTTTCTGACACCAAACATTTGTTTGCTCGACATGTCAGAAATGTGTCTTTAATGCAAATCATGATTCTTGTGTAACAAAATTCCTGAATGAAGTCAACTCACGTGCTAAGGTTCCATCCAATAAAACAACAAACAGAAACAAACCCGAAAAGTAAATAAGTGTTGCAAAGAAACCAAAAAGACAGATCCCAACAGGACATAGGTTTTCAATCAAAAAGACTTCCGTTTTGCATGAGAAAACAATGTCTCCTAGATCTTGTCTTAGGTGGAAACCAACGGGTAGAATTCTCAAGACTGTTGGTCTTAGATGGGTTCCAATTGGAAAGATATTCACCTCTAGCACAACCACGGTTGACTGTGAACCCCCACATGGTTCCAATACAGATGTCACTAATCTTCATAAATGCATACAAACTCTTGATTCAAGTGCAGGTACATCCATAAATGTTCAGGAGGAACAAAATCTTGATTTGAGTGCAGGTACTCCTTCCAATCTAAAGAAAGAAAGAATCAAGGCGTGCATAAAAGAAAATATGATATCTGGAAGTCCAAGGTTACATGGGATAGCTATGATATAAGAGATATCTAGACAAAAGTACCAGGGGATTCGAAGTTTACTTACTTCATGATTTTTTATTTTATTTTATTTTAATTTTTGTATATAAAATTATAAAACCTATAAAACCAAATACAAAAATATAAAATTTCAAAAAGCAAAATACAAAATCAAAAATTTCCAAAAAGAATCTTCTCGACATGTCTCTTGGAATCGATAACATTTATGTACCTAGAAATGTCGATTAATATTGACACGGGTGTGTAAATGAAGTTCGAGCAAGAGTTTCAAATGCTTTCAAAACATGTCATTTCTAATTTTCTTTATGACTTGTAATCGCTCTCAGATTGCAACTCGAACCCGAACGACAAAGGAGAGTGTACGTTTCAGTGCGCTTATCCTTAACGTTAGAAGCGAAGTCTTCTAACATGATGTTTTTCAAAATGTTGAACATAATTTTTCAAGAATTTCTCAATGACAATTCAAAATCTTTCAAAATTGTGTGTTCAACACTCCATCCCTCATAAAGATTTACAAGACAATTCTTCTACAATTGGTGTCATTTTCAAAATGAGTCAATGTTTGAGGGGGAGTTTTTCGAAAAACAAAGTTTTAATGATTTTGGATACATCATCTCACGACAATTCTTATGTATTCAAAACATTATCAAAAATCTCTTAATAACAAATCAGTAACAATAATGACTATTCAATAGATTGTATATTATAATATGATATAGTGTCTGAGCACAATTTTTCAAGAATTCTTCAATGAGAATTCATAATCTTTTAAAATTGTGTGCTCGACACTAACTTAACCTCAATTTTATATTCATTTTACAACTTGGTATCATTTTTTTGGTGTCAAACATATGTAAAATTGAGGGGAACAAGAAGAAAAAGTTCCACATAATTTATGCTGAAACATTTTCTACCCATGGTGTTTTCAAGACAAATGTTAAATCACATGGTATTTCAAAAACTAAGTGAATTAGTATTTAAAATAAAGAGAGAAATGTAATTAAAATGTGATCTTGAAAATAATAAGTGATCTAAAAGACTCAAAGTGTTTATACTCTTTGGAAAAGGTTTTATGGTTACGATCTTATACCCAACAACATCTTAATTCACGACGATTCTGAAGTCATAATGTGGTTAGGTTAGGTACTAGTCCTATGATCCAACCAGAACTGGAGGGATCTACCCAAAGACACTCCATAGTTAGAAATAGCAGTCCTTAGGTATGATTGGAGATGAATGAGTATAAGGGAATAATGCCGACTAAGGTTGAGCTAACACTGGAACAATCACACCAAGGTGTTAGTAATGACGTCTTGATAAGCATTAAAGGGGTTGAAGAATGAAAAAGAAATGTATGGATAAAGGGTCTAAAGAAAGAAGCCCTCCACATACTTTAGGCATAAACCGGGCCAACACATAATCTATCAGATTCACACAGATGAATTCTGGTATTGAAGACAAGACATCATGGACCCAGTGATGCACTGCACAACCCTTCCCAGCCATTCAAGTTTCTCTCAAAAGATACTTGTCTCATTTGTCATAGAGATACACACGACTTCTGTTGACTTTCTCACTCCGAGTTAGTTGATATTGAATAGGTGGCAGTATGCTCTAGCCTCCGAGTACTAAAACCAAAACGCACAAATCGAGTCTAGAGCCAAGAGATCAATAAAAATAAATCTCATTAAGACACATTCCATGACAAACACTTGTTGAACATCAATAAGTTCACAAGCTGTTATCAAGAGTCCTACACACTATCCTTGTGATTTTGCCAGAACATTCAGAGTGATGCTCTTTAGTATTCACAGTGACGAATGGAAATCCTTCCAGAGTCAACCTCAAACAGCTCTGCGGTAGGTGACTTACGAGATTCTATGTGAATCAAACTTGTGTCAACTGGATATCGATTCGGTCTAGTAAATGAATCGACGACTCAATCAGAAAGATAGTAACTATCTGATTCACTCATATCGTGTTGTCTGCTTTGAGACGTTCCGGTATTAAGAACAAGCAAGCATGGTGATTCTAATACATTTGTGTTAGAGGATCTTACGCTTTGAGCTGGAAACCATGTCAAGGAGATTTGTTAAATCTACCTGACCATGGGTACAATATTTATATTGTAAAACGGTACTACAGATCCTCCTTAAAGTTCGAAGACCACGCATTAGGGGAATCCAGCTCAAAGCAATGAGGCTACATTCTCAAGATCACACATTCGAAGACCACACATTAGGGGAATCTTGCTTTGAGCTGGATTCCCCTAACGCTTTGAGCTGGAAACCCTCTCAACAACAAAGCAATCTCAAGAAGTTTAAAGAAGCAAGATTCAAGATCTCACCTCAGGAATTCGAAGGCCACACATTAGGGGAGATTGTTAGCCTCAAAATATATTTTCTAAACATAGAAGCTCAGAATATGCAGGAAGCCTCGCTTCGGGGGAGATTGTTAGCCTTAAAATATTGAGTCGAACAAGGAAGCTCGGCTACGAATCATGAAAGCTCGGTCTTTATTAAATATATGTCGTAATAGGCTAAGTTGCGGGTATCAGGCTCGTTAGTCAATCGAATATTCTACATTTATCGGGCTTAAGCTGTCGGTAACCCATGAACACTTTCACTTCACCATGGATACAAGAAAAATAGAAAGGAGAAAATGATAAGAATTGTAGAGAGAGGTTAGAGAGAGAAAGTAAAAGAGAAAATGAGATAGAGAAAGAGAATGGTTGATTACAAAATGAGAGAAATACAAAGAGAACCAACACCCTCTCCACACTTGGAGAGAGGTATTTATACTTACACCACATGAGGCTTACATGCCTATGGGCTTTCTACGGGCTGGGCTCAGGATTACTTGGGATTACTTGGGCTTTAGCCCATAACACGTGACCGATTAGATTACATAAACGAGCCCGTTTACCCTTTCTAGCCTATTACAACATATAATTAATTAAAGATCGAAGCTTCCTCGTTGAGTGACCGAGCTTCCTTGTTCGACTTAATATTTTGAGGCTAACAATCTCCCCGAAGCGAGGTCTTGAACCTTGAAACGAGCTTCCTTGTTTGACTCGATATTTTGAGGCTAACAATCTCCCCCGAAGCTTGGTTTCTGATGGATTTCGAGCTTCCATGTTCACAGTCATAACATGGTCTTGGACTTCTAGAGATTGCTTTGACATTAAGTTCTTGAGTCTTATTCTTGGTCTTTATCTTTGTTGTAGGCTTGTTCCTTCATGCTGTGTGATCTTTGATCTTGAGCCTTTTCTTTTTGACTTTGACTTTAATTCCGAGATCATTAAATCTTTTCCTTGTTTGTCTTGTTGTCTTTGCCATCTTGCGATCTTGTGTCTTTACCAACATGCTCATACTATGCATTATCTTGAAAGCTTGCTAACAATCTCCCTTGATAGACTTGATATCTTGAAGGAAGATCTTGTATATCAGAGTTTGCGGAAGTCTTTGTCTTTGAATCTTGAGCTTTCTTAATTCTTGATTCTTGATGCTTATAGTATGTCTTTGTAGTTTGAGCATGAGCATGTGGTAATGAATATGACTTCAGCTGGAATGGGATACCGCCACCACTGTATAACCTGCAAGTTTACGTTAGTGATAATCGACATATATGGACGAGAGTGTCTTTGTCACTTCGTCAAATAAGGTTGCAATAACCATGGTTCCCCGTTAATCAGTATAAATACTGCCCGTGATCAGATAGAATTCATATGAATCTTCTTGACAGGGTTTCGCAGCTGCACTAGCCGTTCTCGTTATCGGAGCGTCTCAAAGCAGACAACACGGTAAGAGTGAATCAGATAGTTACTATCTTTCTGATTAAACTGTCAATTCATTTACTGGAACAAGTTTAATTCACATAGAATCGCACCATCGTTTCTTTCCAGTTGACACAAGTTTGATTCATATAGAATCGCGCAAGTCACCTACCGAGAGATTGTTTGATGTTGGCTCAAGCAGAATTTCCATCTTCACGGTGAATACTTAAGTATCACTCGGATGTTTTGGCAAAATCACAAGGATAATGCGTAGGACTCTTGTTAACAACTTGTGAACTTATTGGTGTTCAACAAGTGTTTGTCATGGAACGTGTCCTAATGAGATTTATTTTATTGATCTCTTGGCTCTAGACTCGATTAGTGCGTTTTTGTTTTAGTACTCGGAGGCTGGAGCAGACTGCCACCTATTCAATATCAACTTTTTTTGGATTTTTTGGATTTATGACAAAAATTTAACTTTCGAGGACGAAAGGATCTTCAAACCAAATCACAAACTCGAAACAAGAGAATCGCTTACACAAGTCCCCGGCAGCGGCGCCAAAAACTGATTGAGCAGTTTATACACACGTATAAAATAATATACTTATAGAGAAATTAAGGAAATCCCCAAGTATCCCTTGGACAATTCCACTCACAAAGATATATATATAGAATACGTATATTAAACCGGGCAAGTATGATCACCCGGGTCGTTTCCCCAATGACTCGTGCAATGGAAACCTCGTTTAAGTTTAGATCCTGATTTGAATAAGAGAAGAGATATTTTTGATTTAATTATACTACTAAAATTAAAGGCACAATTAAACAACTAATTAACAAATTAAACTAATTACGAAAGTAAATAAAATGCGACATTTAAGAAAACAAATGCAATTTAAAACTAAAATATGTAAATTAGATTCCTAAACCTAAATTAATGCTAAAGAAAATTTTAGGAAAATTAAAAATATTTTTTAAAAGCTTTTTGGATTTTTTATGAATTTAAAACTATTTAATCTAAATTAAATTCTAAAAGGAAAAATTAAATTGATAAAAATTAAGAAAAATACTTTTTTAAAACAAGAAAAAGTGCAGAAAATTAATTTTATAAAAAGCCCCAATTTTAATCCACTAAATAAAAACTAATTTAACTAATTAAATTTAAAACCTAATTTATTAATTAATAAAAACTATTTTATAAAACTGAAACTAAAACAGCCCAAACACATGGGTTGGAATTGACATTAAGTAAAGATAAGGGTAGGCGGTGTAAATGTAAATTTTATACTAAAAACACAAAGATTGAATACTTGACAGAAACAGTCCCTTAACCTAGGGACTTAACAAGACTAAACTATTACTAACAAAGGACTAACGATGAAAAATTAAAAGGACTAACAGATTAAATAACAAGGACTAACAGTGTAATTTTAATACTAACTGAAACTATAAAATTGGACAGAACAAGCCCCTGAAACTTCTAACGAATTACAAACAGCATACCTTTTCTTTTTAACACAGCTTATTGACAGAATTTAACAAGCTAAAACTATTTTAAACTCAATTGTTACTTATCTAAAATAAGCAAAATAAGCTTATCAGCTTTTAAGCTCTTAAGTGCTAGCAACTATTATCTTACCTAAATGAACAAGGCAAAGCTAAGTCACTTGACAGAATTTTAATCTACTCAATAAAATAAGCTTATTCAAATAAGCAAATCCAAACACTTATTTAACTTACCCCTAAACAGCTGATTAAAATAGCAAATCCAACAGCTTATTTTAGAAAAAGAAAAAGTAAAAATGTAAAATAAGACTAAGGTGTACCTTGGATTCAGCAAGAACAAATAAGCTGTGTGGGCTTATGGCTTATTCACATAAGCTCAGATTCAAACAAACACAACCTAATCTAGTCCTAATTGGTTGACCCTCAACCTCTAACCCCTTGATACTCAGCTGCCATCCAATTCCACGAGTATCAAGCCTTGATCGTTCGAACAATAAACAAACAAACACGAACACAAATATTTTTCAACACAATTTAAATGAACTAATAAATTTATATGAAATAATTCTTTTATTTAAAAACTGAAATAAAGGTTCATTACAATACGAAATAACATAAAAGTGAAATTACAATTAAAGCAAACTACTACAACTGAATCAAAAATAAACTGAAAAATTAATACTAAAAATTAACTACTAACTATCTCCTAGTGTGCTGGAATGAGGGGGTATTTATACCCAAAACCTTGAGTTCTCGATCCTTCTTCTCTCTTTCATCTCAGCCCTCCATCTCATCTCTCTCCTTGCAAGCCGTAGGATTAAATGTGTATTTACCCGGATCATGATGTGGATAGTGTGTTAGTTATGTGAGTGAGTACACACGTCACATCAACCAATGAGATTGCTTCTTTTTGCCAGGGTGGATTGAGGTAAGGGTTGATTGATAGTGATGGGTGGGTTAAGGAATGTGAGGGGATCATTAACCCCATGGTTAATTGGAGTGGGAGTGAGGGGTTAATTGAACTAGGGTTCATGTGGATCTTGGTGTGTTCGTGTGTGAGAGTAAGAGTAAATCGAAATTGGGGTAAATGAAGGGTACAGTAACTGTTAAGAGGTGTATAAGTTTAAACCGGGTTGGGGGTTAAGGTTGGGTTAGGATCCGGGTAATTGGGTTGGGGCTTGAGATGTGATTGGTGGAGAGATGGTAAGTGGGTAGTTTGACCCATCATTTGACCCGCGTTTTTTTATTACTTTGGGATAATTACATTTCTGGCCCTTGTGTTTGGGCAAGCACAATATCAAGCTATAAACAACTTTGGCAATTTGCATATTTAGCCCTTGTGTTTATAAAAATAATAGAGTTGGCTCTGGTTGACTGTGGTTTAACTGCAGTTGACTGAAGACGGCTGAGGTATGATTTCTCTGGCTTTGGCTTTGAGATCTTTAGCTTCTTGATTACTCATCCGTTCTCGTGTTCGTTTCTGACTGATTTCTTGTGATATTTGACTTATCCATACCTGCACACATAAAACTCAGATACAAGCACATTTTTGCCATTATTGATCCATTTTGGGTTTATTTGGGCCTTTTTAAGCATAAATAGATATGTGTATTCTACACTTATCAATGATTGAAACTGATTCTTATTGATTACTGATCGTATAGAAACCAATTATAATACGTATAAAGAAAATTACTAAGAATCACTAACCCTTTGAAAAGTAGAAAAGGTTTTTGATTGGAGATAGAGTCACAAGTTATAAAATACACCCGACTTCCATTTTAAGATTTTCGCTTTTTACGGATTTCTTGATTATTAACTACCTAACTACAATTTTATTGTGTTGACAAAAAGCAATTTTTCATTACTACTATTGGTAACTTTTAGGATCATAGACAAAAGCACAAATTAAGTGTCTAAAAAGATAACTTTCATCATCCACTATTTTTCACCCTCTTATCCAGGCTAGCTTAAAAACAAGATCACGTTAATTACAAGTAATGACACTAACATACTCATAAATACTAATTGTGTACTACTTTTCCTCCACAAAATCTTCTTTTATTGTATTCAGGATTTTACTTAAGTCATTTACCCGATGGCTCTTTAAGACTTTTGTTTCGATACTTATTATTCGAAATAAAGTGTATGTTAAGTACGCAATAATTAGGCTCTAAGCCCTTCATCTAAAAAGTTCAAATGTAATCAAGATTAAAGTCCACAGCGAGGCCGACCAAAATTTGGCTTTTATTAGGTACTTAAGCAAGGCACATTATGTCATATACCCTAAGGCTCTTTAAGTCAGAATGACCACTCTCATTTTGCACATATACCCTTAGGCTCTTTACGGCACCAAAACAAGACAAAAATAAAGCAACTTTATTATTTCCCTCAGTCTTTGAGTAGGCTAACAACTCGGCCACGCTCCGAAACGATTGCAGACCAAACATATTGCGACTTTGATTATATAAGTAAAACCGGGTGCCTTTTATCTACGAACGCCCATCGATAGCGGTCGACAAGAGGTTAATTCTACTTATTATGACCGGATCTACCTTATATGAAAACTCCAACATCGGCCACGCCTCCGACCTCGAGAAAGTAATCTGGCAGAGATATTATTTATTATATTTTTGTTTATTTTAAAGCCAAGATTAAGTATTCCTGAGGTGTACTCCTCCTAACCACAAATGAATTAAGAAAAACTTCTCTTACTATAATTATTAACCAAAAAACCATACAACTCTATTTATTAAACATTCTTATAAAAGGTGAAAGAGCTAATGGGAGGAAAAAGCACAAGTAATACATATGTGCTTGATAGAAATCCAAACTATTCTACGTTATAATACCATGCTTATAATAAACCTATCATTTCTTGTTTCTTTACAAAAGAAATTTTGCAAATGCTTAGCCTATATAAATCCAACTTTGGCATATTTAAAATCATACTTTGTATTAGCACAAGCTTTCATTTACTAATGATTCAAGTCTAGCATGTCATGAGACTAGCATAAACTATTTCATTAATTGTTAAGGGAAAAAAGCTAGAACTCAACACGTTCAATATTGGTCAAAAATTACTTCTTATTCTTACAGCGGAAATACAAATTATTGTTTAACACTTTTTTTTTTTTTTTTTTTTATTTTTATTTTTATTTTTTAATTTTTGGCACAAATTTTTATTTTTATTTTTAATTTTTATTTTTTTAGAGATTTAAAAATTTTTGCATTTTTGTGGGGAAAACGGGAATATCAAATCGATAGATTCCCTTCCCCAAACTAAAATGAAACATTGTCCTCAATGTTTAAAGTCGGGTCTCTACGAAAATCTAAGCCGTTTATGAATTATGCAAAGATAAACGTGAATCGATAAGATGAAAGGATATCGGATCTCCCCAAACTAATTTCACACAAAGGATGAGAAGCTCGAGTAGAACGGGACACATCAACCAGATACGAGAGTCTTTAGAAATTGTTGGTTTGATCCTACAAAAATCACAACAAACAACAAACAACAAGAAACTGGAAGAGGATAGCCATAACACATCACAACACATTAGATAGAAAATAGAAAGAAAATAGAAAGGATAAGCATGGGGTGAACTCCCACGAAGCGGCTTGTTTTTGGTCACCGAGTCGCAAGCTTGACTCGATCCCTGAATTAATTCGTCCTTAGGGAGAGCAACACGTAGAACAAGAAACTGTCGTTAGAAAATGCCACCGGCTTATGAAATGTGACGATGCCGGGGTCAAAAACAAAATTCTCACTCCTAAAGGAGAAAATCAAAAGTGATTCCTCGGCGTAAGTGAAGTATGGAAGAAAAGTCCAAATGATAAATGTGAAGGAATTTACATCTTCAACATTTAAAGGTATCGTCTTCTTGCTTTGGTAGTAATCTTCATTAAGCACAACATTCTTCATAACCAAAATGGGCTCAAAATTTAAACATTCATCTGGTGGTTCTGGCGGAGGCAGAAGAAATGACGGTTCTTTGAAAACTAAAAGAGTCCCGGAGGAAATGTTCTCTTTTAAATTCTCCTCCAATGTTACAAGATTTTTATCATGAATGGCATGATAAACTAGTATACCTGGTTTGAATACTTTGTCCTCGTTTCCGAGAGAATTCAAGGTAACACTAACCGACAACTCCGCAGTGAAAGGCGAGTCAGAATCTAACAAAGGAGATGGTAAAATATTGGTTGTAATAGAGTCAAATGAAATGGGTAAGTCTTTTTTTAAATCCTTTGGTTTGGAAAAATGATCATTAAAATCAATTGGATTATCAAAAGTGATTCTAATTGGCATGACAATGGTATTGATTTGAACATCACTTGAAACGTTGTCTTCTTTTTCCTTGATTTCTTCAACTTCTTGAGGATGAGAAAGAGGTTTTGGTTTTTTATGTAAGAACGTTGCCAAGAGACAAATTATCTTTTTCCTAATCGCAATTCGATTCATCATTTTCCACACAAATCGGACCAACGAGAAAAACATCGGCGTTTTCCATGAACAAACCTTCTCTCCGGTGAGAGTAGGGGAAGTAGGATTGCTACTTGAAACTTCAAGGGTGGTAGGGAGGGCAAGATCAATTCCCGGTGGAATCGAATCTTTTTCAAGATAGTCTTCTAATTCACTTGCTTCCGGTGAAGTAAGTGTGGAGGAAGAAGAAGACTTAATCTCGACATCCTTATCCTTCTCTTCAAAGAGAGGATTCACGTTGCTGGATTTGAAGTTATCATCGATCTTGAAAAGAGGGTTTGAAATAATTCGAAACGTATCTTCTTGGAGGTTCTTTTTAAGAATGGAAACATCATCACCCGGTGGTAATGAGTTAGGAAGAGCGAATTCATCGGTGAATTCCTCGGAAGTAGAATCACTAGTCTTTATCGGAGAAGAACTAGGAAAGGAATCATCGGATGGAATAGTGGGACTGCCACTAAACGGATCTTCTTTCGAAAAATCGATAATAGAAATAGCGTGAACACAATTCTTATCTTTGTTTTTCTCAGATTTATCGGCATAATAAACAAGTTCATCTTTTCCTACTCTTAAAGTCAATTTCTCTTCATACAAATCAATGAGAGCTTTTGCGGTTCGAAGGAAAGGTCTTCCTAGAATAATAGGCACTCTCGGATCGGGTTCAAAATTAACCACCACAAAATCTGCAAGAAAAGTGAAACCATCGACTCTAACTACAACATCCTCGGCTATGCCCATCGGGTGCGAAATGGAACGGTTGGCAAGCTCAAGTGTCATGCGAGTAGGAGTCAATGCTTCAAGCCCAAGTTTCTTGTAAATTGAGTGAGGTAAAAGATTAATGCTAGCTCCTGAATCGGCTAAAGCACTAGTTCTATCGAGCTCTTGTAAAGCACATGGAATGAGAAATTTTCCCGGATCTTCGAGTTGGTATAGTAAATCGACAAGGAAGATTCCAATTTCTGGGTAATTTCTTAAGATAACGCACTACAATTTTCACTCTCAACGGCTTATTAGACATAGTTCTTCAAGTTTTTCTCTTTTAAGCGCAAAGATCCTTTAAGGATTTTTGTGTATTTCGGCATAGAATCATTGCATCCGCAAGAGAAATATATATGAAAATGTAGTTGTCTTAAACATTTCCAAAATTTTTTTGAAGTTGAACCTTATCTTTTTTTCTTCTGACTTTTTTATAACATTTCATTTCTTTTGGGTAAGGAAGCTTATGGTCATATGTTTTAGGATTATTGACAATTCCCTCTTGATTCACTTTTGTTGTTGTTTGAGAATTTGTCTCTTGAACTTTTTGGGTTAGAGGAGGTGGGACATGTTCCGTTGACGTCTCCTCTACCACATCCGGATTAACAAATGGAGGCATAGGAATGGACGGCCCTTCGTAAGAAACTCCGCTTCGAGTTGTTATTGCTCTGGCTTCGTTCCTTGGATTTGGAATGGTATTGCTCGGTAAAGTACTTGAACTTGAAGCTTGATTGGGATTGCTGAAATCATTAATCTTGGTGCAAAGGCTTGTTAACAAACTTGTAACATTTGCCATTTGATTTTGCAAACCTTGATTTTGATTTTGCACATTCTTTAATATCGCATCATTTGCTTTGACATAGCTTTCAAAATCCGTTTTCAAAACACTATTTGTTGGAGGTTGGGCCCCCACCCCCCCCCCCCCCCCCCCCCCCCCCCCCCCCCCCCCTTGGTAAGGTAAAACTTGATTGATTGGTGGTTGATTGGTTGGTGTTTGGTATGGTGGAGCTTGATAAACTTGGTTTTGGTTGTTTTGACGGTTTTGATTAAAGTTTGTTCCACGGTTTTGGTTGAAATTAGAATTGGTTCCTTGATAACGGTTTTGGTTGTTTTGGACATTCGGTTGATTGAAACCCGGTGGTTTCATTTGACTTGCCAAATTGGAAGGTTGGTTTCTTTGGAGAAAATTTCCAACGGCTGCGGTTTGTTGAAATTGTTGGATATTGTCTTGAAAAACGGGAAAATCGTTTCCACCTCGAGTTAACGGACAAAGGTTAAAATGGTGATTTGATCCACAAGTGACACATACTTCCTCAAGGCTTTAACCGGGTGCAGGAGTAGTAACAACTAATTCTTTCATTTGATGATCATTTGGTTCATCTTGATTAGTCATCTTATCCTTCGAGAGAAGCGGGCTATTTGTTGATTTCGAAGAACTTATTAGAAGAAGAAGACTTAGGAAAAGAGGAGCCTCCGTAGCTCACTCTTGTATCATTAGCTCGACTTCTGGGTAACGAACTTATTAGATTGGCTTTCAATAATCGCTAAACCTTCTTGAGCATTCTTGTCTAAGAAATGACACCTGTGCAGAATTAAGGCTTCTTGATTCGTTTGAATTCAAAGAATTGTTAAAAGTATCGAGTTGGTAGAGTTCCGAAAAGCCATGGTGATGACATTGACGAAGGAGTCCTTTAAAACGTTCCCATGCTTCGTTAAATAGGCTTCGTTTGGTTTTTGGTAAAAAGTAATGATCCTCATTCCGATAGATAAGTGGTTTTTGATAGGGGTGGAAGTATTGGTTTATGAATTTTGTAAACAAGGTCGTCCCATGTGAGAATTGCTCTAGGAGGTTCTTGTCTAACCATCTCGGGCTTTCACCATCTAAAGAAAAAAGGGAAAAGCAAAAGCTTAACCGAAGTGTTCAGACCTTCTGGATGGTCTAAACGTTGAGAAGTGACCTTGTTAAAAAATCGAAGGTGATTGTGAGGGTCTTGTCTACCCGTAAACTTATTACTTTGCACAAGATTGATTAAAGGTTGTTTGAGCTCAAAATTGTTAGCATTGATCGGTGGAATAACTATAGCATCTTCATAACCCTCGATGGGTGCTTGTAACATTTGGGCCATTGTTCGATTGTCGGCCATTGGAACAACGTTTTGTTCACACAAATTGGTTCTACGAAAGAGTTGTGTCGACGTCTCTCGAGATTGCGAAGAGTGCGCATAAAAAAGAAAAATAAATTTAAATAAGCAAAACTTTACACTAATTTTTTTTCCAATGAATCGTTTCGGGTATCACGAAGAGACTTAAACCAAATAATCAACTACTTCACGGTAGCTCTTGAAAATTGCTTTTCAAGGTGAGCCGTACTTGGTAGAGACACAAAAGGCAAGTGTTAAATCTTTAGTTCGATTTGGGAACCAACAAGTTCACCGGAAATTATTTATGATTAACACCCCCTCCGTTTTTGTTTTGGGGGAGAATGGTTTTTTTTTTTTTATATTTTGATATTTTTACCAATTGGTGATTTTTATTTCTTAATTAAAAGAAGAATTTATTTTTTGATTTTTCTATTTGTTTTCTATTACTTATACCTATTAAAGAAAAGGAAAATATTTTTTTACTTTTTATATTTTATGAATTTTTTTATTTTTGAATTATAAAACAAAATTGAAACTTTCTAAATCGAAAGGATCTTCAAACCAAATCAACAAACACAAAACGTAAGAATCTTAACACTAGTCCCCGGCAGCGGCGCCAAAAACTGATTCGTAGTTTTATACACGTAAAATATATATATAAAATATATAACCTTAAGAGTAATTAAGAAAATTACCAAGTTACCCTTGATAAAATTCACTCTCAAAAATATATATAATATAATATATAATACGTATATTAAACCGGGTAAGTATGATCACCCGGGTCGTTTCCCCAACGACTAGTGAAATTGAAACCACGTTTTAGTTCGGATTCTGATTTGAATGAAGCAAAGATATTTTGGGTAAGCTATTACTACTAATAAAGAAGCAACAAATAATGACAATTAAGCAAGTAAACAAATTTTAATTCCTAAAAATGTAAACTAAAATTTCACTAAATTAAGAAAAATTGCCGAAAATTATTAAAAATAAAAGCCCTAATTTTTATCTTTTTATAAAAGTTTAATTAAACTAATTAAAAATTAAACCTAATTACTAATTAAATCTAATAAGCTTAATTAACAACTTAACTAAGGACTAATGGAGCAAAAACCTAAGAAACTAACTGGGAAACTAACAAACTGACGGAGGGACTAACTGAGAAACAACTAAGATTGAAAAGTTACACTTTCTACCCTGAGAATCTACCCCGATAACAAATTAAGTCCAATAAGCATTCGAAATTTTAAAGAGCTTAAAATGAAAAACTCAAAGAAGCAAAGTTGTAAAGGAATCTAGTGGGAACAAAATTAATAAAAGCTACTAGGACTGAAAATCTCAAATAAGCTCAATAAGAGCTTATTTCTAAACTGATTACAGAAAGTGAGGTTTTGAGCTTATTTTCACTTAAACAGCCATAAAATACTCAAATTAAGCTTAATTCTAAAAAGGAAAAGTGATCTAGAAAGCTTATGATGTGCTTAATCTAGAAATGCAAAGAAAACTAAGCTAGAACTACTTTTATGCTACTGAAATTTATCATGAACTAAGCAAACTCAGGAAATAAGCAAAGTAACACAAATTCCAAATGAGCTAAAAGGCTTAAAAAGCTAAACTAGACTCTAAAATTTTAAGGACTTATTAAACTTACTTATAATCTATCTAATTAAGCTAGAAAATATAGACCCATAAGCTAAATTAACAAATTTAAATCCTAAGGACTCTAAGTACTGTTTTTGGAGTTTTTAGGTTTTTTATGACTTTTGACAGCTAAATTTAACTAGGAAAATAAGCTAGAAATTGCAAATTAAGACTTAAAATCTATTAAGCTATATTAAAACTTAAGTTCTACTGAATTTGATAAGCTAAGTCCTAAAATAACCTATCTAAATTAAGCTAAGAACACAGCAGTACTAACTGAGGTTAGTACTGCTAGTGTAAAAATTCAGCAGTACTTTCAAGTGAAAGTACTGCTGATGCAAATTGACAATTGATAACAGAATAAGCAATGAAATAAGCTAAATAATGAAAACTAAAACTAAATTCTTAATAAGCTACAACTAAACTTAATCCTACTAAAATTCTAAGCTAACAGTACTAACTTATGGTTAGTACTGGTAGTGTAAAAAGGGCTTTTTAGCAGTACTGATACGGAGGTTAGTATGCTTAGTGCAAAATCAAGACGTGCACTAAAACCCAAACATCCGTTATCATTTATGACAGATTTGAGAATAACTTTTTAAGAGAAATCTAATGCACAAAAAACTAAATACCAGATATAAATAGCTTAATACAAACTTAAACAATCATGATTCAAACATCTCTGAATAAGTAAAATTCTAAGATCTTAACTAATTAAACTAATATTTTTGGATTTTATGAGTTTTTATGACAGAAATTAATAACTAATGATCTATAACTATTTAAGCAAAAACAGATAAGGACAAACAACTAATAAGCAATATAAGAGATATTTAAACACTAATAAGCAAAGAGAATAAGCAAATAAGCAATATTAAGCTATTAAACTGAAATTAGAGAAGAATGAAAAGAGAAACTTACTTAATCCTTTAGCTAAACAAAAGGAACCAATTAAGGCAGCTACAAGCTCCTTAGCTTATTAATAAGCTAAGGTATAAGTCCTTGGGATCTCTTCCAAGTTAAGATCCCCTTCCAAAAAGCTCTAATCCAATTAGATCCATAATAGATTTAACTGATTTAAGGTTTAAGTAAGATTAATTCTGAATTCAAACAGCTCTATTTCAGCTTATAGACTGAAAGAGCTTTAAATGAGCTTATTAGCTTATTGAGATAATATGACTTAAAATGAGAGCTTAGAAAATGAGATTTAGAATACTAAACACTGAATTTCATTAATTGAAAACTGAATTACATTACTAGAAAAGGAGATTACATTTAAGGAAAAACGAATTTAAGCTACTAAAAATTACATAAAAACTAGATAAAAAGAAGACTAAAAATCGGATTCCCTGTGTGTGTGAGAATGAGGCCTATTTATAGTGCTAAGCTGAAGCTTCTAGGCCCTCTTGCCTTGCTCTCCAAACTTTCAATCTCAACCAATCATTTCTTTAATCATTTGAGCTTCTATTGTGGCCGTTGGATTGATTTGTGGACACCTGAGGATTGCCAGGCTGGCATTCTTTGATGTGACGTTTGTGTTAGTTTTGTGAGTGAGTTAGCACAAAAACCCATCACAATTTGTGCTTCTCCATTGATTACGTGGCCTTTGAGCTTGAGCTAGGATAAGTATCCCCTTGATTAGACTAATTTGTCCTTGCATTTGTGCTTGAGCTTCCTTGAATTGACCAACGCACCCTTTAATTTTCATAAGCCCTTTGTTTTACCATGGGGGTGAAAACGGGGGAGACGATGAATAGTAAATGGGTTTCGCGGCCAAATATCGACAGTTAAAACTGTTGGACTTTGGGGAGATTACACAAATGGTCCTTGTGTTCTTTTTCTTCTTTTCTTGATTATAAAAGGACTTTTGATTATTGCAAAACTGGCCCTTGTGGATTGTTATGAGTGGAAAGTGGGCTTTGGATTGGGCTTTGACTGAGGCTTGACTTTCTTGGCTTCGGCTTTGTACTCTTCTGATTCTCGTGTCCGTGCTTGCGCGTTTTTGACTGTTTTCTTGTGATTTTTGACTTATCCATACCTGCATACACAAAACACAAATACAAGCATATTTTTGCCATTTTTGGTCTGTTTTGAGTTTAATTGGGTTATTTTAGGTATAAATGGATATGTGTATTTTACACTTATCAGCTACTTGAGGACAAGTAGGATTCAAGTTGGGGATATTTGATAACATCAAATAACGTCTATTTTATAGCATCATTTATCCCATGTTATTAACCCATTTTCTATAGTTATTGCAAAGAATTGTTACTTAATCGTTTATATTTGAGAATTGCAGTAATTATGGAGTAATTGGTGAAAGTTAGCAAAAGGCGCGCATTCTGGAGCTTAAATAAAGATATTTTGAAGATTACTATTCTGAAGACCAATACGCCGTATCCATCAAGGAAGATACGGCGTATCCGTGCCTACACTCACCAAAGACCATAGAGGAATAAAGCTCAATACGCCGTATCCACAGAAGACCAATACGCCATATTGGAAATATGGAATGAATATAATATTCTGGAAGATATCAAGCATGGTCCCTACTCCAAGAAATCCCTAATACGCCGTATCCAATCCTTGGATACGCCGTATCGAACCGACTTCCAGACCTTATAAATAGAAAACTCAAAAACGAGTTTTAAGTGTGCTAAATCATATTCTCGATACCTAAACCATAAAAGTCAATTTTCAGAGGAGAAAAAGAGCAGAAGAGGTCGAGCAATGTTATCAATTCCATAGGAGACAAACATGTAATTCCATTACTTTAGTAATCGTTTAGATATAATTTTTGGTATTCATTCGTTAACTCTAGTAGTTTACTTGTAACTAATTACTTTGTATTTTTATTTATGACGTTTGAAGGACTAATACCTTCGGGTATTAGCAATTAATTATGAAGATTGACTGTTTGGTATTTGTTTTTCTCAATTTCTTGTTTATCGTTGAGTGCTGTTTATGTTATCATTTATTACTTGTTTTCGCGCTTTTGTATTGCGACCTATATTCAACTAGATCTGTGATACGTGACCAAGTAGATCTAGAGTCTGGGGAATGGCTCTTAGATAGTAATTTATACATCTGAATCATAGGATTCACAAATATGTCCTTCTAAGTCTGTGTCTTGAAATATTGTAGACCACCAACCAAACCCTGCCATGTCTTTCTGGCTGAAAAACCCCCATTTTCCCTTTAGGAATTAGGTTTAAGACTGACATAGGTTTATAATCGGATAGAATAACATAGATAGATAACCAAGATTATTAATTAATTGATAGATTTAACCTCGCTTCAAGTGTTCGGACACCTCTACTTACTCGAAACTACTATCCGGATCGGGTACCGTTGCCGTTAAAGTGTTGTTTTTGGTTTAGTTGGCAAAATATAAATTTATAACTTGAATCAATAAAATATAAACCACACAACGACACATCAGATTTCTTTTTGGATTTTTGGATTTCACCACCTTTAATCATCATTACTTGTGGTGTTTTAGCCTTTTTAGGTAAACCCTTTTCATACTCAATGAGCATAGCATGTAGTTTACCAATTGTCTTCCCATCGTTATGACTTGTTATAATTTCTCACAAATCTAACAAAATCTTTAGTGAGGCCATTCAAGATAAGACCAACAGTAAGATCTTGTCAGATGAGAGACTATCCATCAATGCTATTGATTAACTTGAAAATTGGGCATGCAATTTCCTCCTTAATTTGGATTAAGACAAACAACTAGATATATTATCCTAGTTTGCCTTTACCATTTTGCGGTAATAATGGTATTTTTCTAATCAAGAACTCATAAAACATCTTACATTAAGATGTTACCATTTGATAGCTTTAAGAACATATTCTCTAGTTATCTATATGTCTTATATCTTTCAAAATATTCACCATGAAATCTATATGAAAATATAAGTCATGCAATATACTTAACTTTTAAGCTTGCTATGAGTTTGATTACATTAGGACAATTCCTACGTTCCTATTATAACTTTCCGGAGCAAGAAAGATATTAGGAATGAGTCTCCATGTTCCTTACAAGGAAAGGAGTCTCGGTTTGACTTCTTTGATAAAGAAACAAACCATTGTTTACGGTTTTATCGTTGCATTAATACTATTAATAGAATCGCAAAATTCAATTTTAGTATTTTCGATAATACTCCTTGAAGAAAATTAACTACCCATGTTTATTCAAATAAACAATTAATTTTCTAAGGTTAGGATCCTACTTGACATACCACCACCACATCAGTTGATCTGCTAGTGATGGTGTATTCAAAAGGTAATCAACGATTGATAATTCACAACTTTTGTAACTCCTAAACCATATGGGACTTACTTTATTACAATAATATCTAGTAAGCATGTTTCATCCCATCTATGCCGCGTGTTAATAGGTCTAACCACAACAACGCTAAGTCGTCCAATCAAAAACTGTGATTATGTAACACTCACCGTCTCACGGAAAAGCGTATAATCACCTTGAGATTGCAAATCTACACACGTCTCACGCATAGTAAAGAGCAATCTACAAGTGTTTTTACAAATTGGATGGCAACAACTTAGTTGAAAAAGGGTATTTTATTTGACGTGTCAAATATGTACGAAGAAGCATGCATACATCTTCGTATCATAGATTTTAATAAAAACTTTTACTCAATTAAGTTATTTATTACGGTATCACCTATTATCATCGTATCTTATACATAAATAGTGAGACCTTAAAATTGACGATTCAACATATCTTTAAATATAAAGATTTGCTTTTTATCGCGGGAAAAGATTAAAGAATGATTAAAAATCATTCAAACCCTAGACCATTCGCGACTTCCTACATAGTATACATGGTAAGAAAACTACAACGTAGTCAGGTATTATAGGGTAATGGTATCTACAAGACCGAAGTCTTGATGAGTCTCCCCGAACCTTATCCTTGCAACTATATAGTACTTTTGCAAATTACGTCATTGATAAAAATTAAAACTTTAATTTAAAGAATACATTATAAACTATAAATTGCTAGTCTAGTCATGGAAGATTTTATATCGGATGTAAGCCGAATCCACTTTTGACCTTTTGCATTAGATAGTCCATAATAAATCTTATTTCGATAATCATTAGTCATGTTTATATTTGTTTTCCGAAAAACCCTTTTATTTTCTCACAAGTCAAACTTAAAATAAAACAACATAAACACAAAACTAATACATATAACACTTATTTCAAAAGAAACACTTAACAATTAAGTCATGCAAATATCCATTATGATCCTAATTATCTAATAATTAAAACATGTATATATTCATATAAGGCTCCTTCGTCCTAAAAACTCCGGCCACATCCATCGATATAATCGATTGCGTAAGCCATATACAAATATATACCACATAGCACATAAAATTTAAAACAACCTTTAGGCCCCATAAAGACATAGCTAAGGTCTTCCCTAGCTTTTAAAGTCGTGGATCGAAACCACATAAATTTAATGTCTATGTTTTAATTTTTGATCATCATATTTGCATAAAACCCTTTTAACAGTTAACAAGATTTATATTACATATCTCTCCATGATAAATTGCATGTATTTATCCTGGATGTCGAATTAACAATTAATTTTAAACATAAAACTGATCAATTAACAATTAAACGCATCAAGTTTTATCCATAAAATTTCATACAACATAGAATTCGTCTAATTAATTTTATAATCAATAAAGATTGAATCTTGATACACAAAGATCAAATCTTTATGCATAAAACGCCCAAAGGGCTTAAAAAATTAATCAAGAATTCTAATTTGTCAAATTTTATTACTTTGTAACTACAAATTCTATACGATGGCTCGTGATGCCACTGTTGGGTTTTTACAACTATTAACCATTAAATATCACGAGTACGCAGCGGAAAACATAGATCACGTATAGAATATGTAATTAACAAAGGGATCAAGAAGCGTGTACTTTTTAGCAATTAATAAAATCATCTTCTTGAATATACGCGCGTGTATAAAGCTAATACCACGCAAACTAACAAAGTTATCAAAGTAGATAACCTCTATGGTGTGCATACACTACACGTCACCGAGATACGCTAGGATGCTAGTCTTTGCTTCACGATAAAACAACCCCAACACATTGTTCATATTTTGAATCTAATAATCACATGATCGAATCCCACATGGGTTAATCATAGTCCTGGTGACTAAGAAAAAAATATTCGCTGTACGCCTAAGGAATAAAATATTCGCTGTACGCATGGTTCAAGGAAAAGAACAACTCTCTGTGTCTTTGTATTGTACACGTCAATATATTACACGCATCTATGCAAAACTTTTAGATTCATGCATGTATTCCTCTTAGATCGTCGAACAGAAAGCAACCGAATTAAGGGTTTAGAATTGTGTTGTGTTGCGTTTCAAATAATGATCTTAAGATATCATTATATAGTCTAACGACTTGGTCTCCAAGTCATCACACAACACCTCCTCAAGTTTACAATAAACGACGTTCGGACCCCTCCTTCTTTTTTTGTTCGACCAGTCACAACCAACCACCCCACGTGTTTGGTTTTTTTCTTTTTACTAACAAGTTCTTCACTTGTTAATATATATTATTAATTATAACATCTAACGCTTATAATTAACGACCATTTAATTATTTCGTGAAACATATTAATATAATTAATATACGATAAATATATTAATTACATTAATAAACGCATCCTCTGTGTATACGTGTGTGCCCCCATAGGCTCACATATTTCCAGCCGTATATTTATTTATGATGTGGACATATCCCAACACTTACTTGTGTTGCTTATCCTACTAGTGATGTAGTTATTGAGACCCACAAAGAGGCTGAGCTTGTTGCTTAGTTTTATTCTAGTTTAGTTGATGTAGATTATGGAGGTGTTTGGGATTTCTATCTTTACTTTTTATTGTATTATGACTAAGGTGTCTCAAAGGTAAAGCTACTAAAGCTACCGCTTTAGGTCTCTGACTTTTTTAGGCCTCCGACTTACTATTTTATGCTTATTATTTCTTACAGTTTTATGCTTACTATATATCTCGAGTTTTATGCTTTCTATTTTAGGTTCGATTTTGTAAGATTTACTGAAGTATATAACACAACTCATAAATATTTCTAACTATGAATGAAATAAGAAAAAATCAATTACCAATACGTTCCTAATACATGATCCCTTTACCTTTTGTTACTCAAATTAGTCACATATACCAATCCGAACCTTTTGATGCACAAAGTACGATTCTGGTGCGCAATATTTATGATTTATGCACCACATTACTATTGCTCATTAATGCTCTCAACCACCCATTTATCTTCATCTCTTTCACTATAAACCCAACCTATGTTGCACGGAATCGCCCCTCGGGTGCCGTGTCCCGTACCAGAAACGTTTCGGAAATGGGAATCGCCCGGAATCGCCCGGAATCCTGGTGGAAACGTTTCCCAAAAATTAGAAACGTTTCACCTTAATTGGAAACGCCAGCTCACGAGTAGGAATCGTCCGGAAATGTTTTTGGGCCTATTTTTCACGCATCTGGGCTAATTTTGTGCAGAAACTCCTTTGCTACAAGCGTTAGCTTTTAGAGTTCTTCCTCAACCCACTTCTTCATCTTGTTCTGAGCGGAATTGGAGCACCTACTCGTTTGTTAACTCACTTAGAAGGAATAAGTTAACTCCTAAGCGTGCTGAAGACTTGGTTTTTGTTCATAACAATCTGCGTCTTTTATCAAGGAGCATCGAACAATATTTCGACGAGAAGACCAAGATGTGGGATGTTGGAGATGAGTTTGGTACAATGGAAGATACAGGCTTTTTAGAGTTATCTCAACTATCACTTGATGAGCCTGAGCTGGAGAGCGTCTTTTTCTCTCAGAATACCAACTAGTTTAGAAGTTATTACTTATTACTATGTCGTTTTTTATTAACAGTTTCATGGTTGACAATCTTTTGCATCTATTTTGATTAATGACATTTTGGTGATAACAATTTGATGTCGGATGTTTAATGTTTATTTATTTTATTATCAATATATATAAAAATATATAAAATCCACAAACGTTTCCAGCCGTACCCGTATCTTGTATTTTGGGACATTGGCGTTTCCCCGTCCCCGTCCCCGTCCCCGTCCCCGTTTCCGTTTCCGTACCCGTCCCCGTGCAACATAATAACATTATAATGAACGTATCACAATTATTGTATACAACAAAATCGATTAAGTTGTCATATCAGCGTTATCCAAACATTTACTCCAACTCGTGCAAGTTATTTTGTTTCTGACAAATTTATCCTCGCACAATAAGAAAGATAGATACAAAAAAGCGTTTAGAATGTGAGGATAAAATTGTTTCGTTTATATCAAACTTAACCACAAGGTAACCATGAGTGAGGAAGAAGATTTCGCTTTACATTTTCACTATCCGCGGGTATAAATTCTTTGATTTTTTTACCATTTACATATTTTTTATAAATCCTTTAGCTATGTATACTTATGCCCATGATGTTAGCCCTTCGAGTTGCAACTTACTTGTTGTGTAATTTTGACCCACAAATTTGTTACGTTCCTTCACACAAGGGAAAATAGACTAAAATGTATATTTAAAATTACACTTGATAAACATACTTCTCAGTCTTGTGTATGAAAACCTTATAGTTCATGTTTTCTTCAAATGTTCCTAATAAGGCTTATTAAATATAATCAGAACATTTTCTCCCCAAATAATTTTCATACATATTTGAATCAAATGATATCCAAAATATCAAGAGATTTGGCATTTTTGATAAGGGGAGAAAATGATTAAAATATATAACTTGTAAAAATGTGATCATAAAGGCTCAAGTGTGAACTTCTCGGTTCACAGCAACAATTTTTGGTTAACCGATGCATGTGTTGAGGGGGACATTTCCTAAAAAGCAAAACTGTCGAGGTACTAAATGTTTTGATTTATATCACAAAGTACCTTGATCGATGTTTTCAAATGGTTTTAAGGCTGAGAACAATACCAAAAGACCGACCATGTATTTAATTAATTGGAGTTATAAGGTGGTTAGGTATAGGTGTTCGTTTCCATGATCCAGCCAGAACCAGAGGGATCTAGCCAGGGACATTCCATTAGATAGAATAGAAGTCCATATGTATGATTCAAAAGGAGAAAAAGTGAGAAAAAGGGGACAATGCAGACTAAAATAGAGCTAACACTAGAACAAACCCAACAAGGTGTTAGTGATGAAGTCTTGGTAAGCATTCAAGGGGTTAAAGAATGAAAAAGAAAAGTTAAGATAAAGGGTAAAAAGAAAGAAGCCCTCCTTACACTTAAGCAAAAACCGGGTCAATACATATGCTATCAGAAACACTAAGCTGTTGTCTAGTATTGAAGATAATCATCATAGACCCAGTGATGCAATGCACAACCCTTCCCAGCCGCCCAAGGTCTCTCAAAAGACTCTTGTTTTATTTCTCACAGAGATTAAACACATTGACTTTCTCACTCCGAGTTAGTTGATATTAAAAAGGTAATAGTCTGCTCTAACCTCCGATTACTAAAACCAAAGTGCACTATCGA
>BQNB010047303.1:0-43208 GCA_026074375.1 Tanacetum coccineum | reverse complement strand
GAGGCTCAGTGTCTCTAGGTGGTGTAGGTGGGATCATATGTTCAATATCTTGAGCATTGATCATATTCGGATACAAAGGTTAGAGAAAACCTGTTGGTAAGAGAACCATAGTTATCACGGATACATAAAGAAATGATACATCAAAATACAGGATATAGGATAGACAACCACGACATACATAAATCTGTATCGTGAAACAGCAAGGTATAACGGAATCACAACTTCATTATGTCATAAAAAACTTGTCTACATATTTTACATAGTCAAAATTTGACAAGTGTCATTATTTATGCCACACATCTAGTGGTTGGACTCTAACAAAAGCTATAAATGATAAGGATATAGTCTAGTAGTCTGGTGGTCCTCCCTTGTGGTTCTTGAGCTCATGGATCTTGTCCAAAAGACTTCATATCTGATCGCGAGCAAGAACAATCTCGTCGTCATGCCTTATTTTCTCTCTCTAAAATCCATAAATCTGGGTACGGGCTTCTTGAAATTCACTTTCTAGTTGGTTAAAATCTCTCTATATGATGACTCGACCATTACCAAGACCTTCTATCTTATCTTCCATGTGCTCAATGCGCTCAAGAGGGAGCTCATCTAAGTGATTCAAAATAGTCTTCTGTTCCTCATGACGCTCTAGATGCGTCTTATGAGAACTCTCTCCCATCTCAAATACCTGAGGTAGGGCGGAGGAATCAGTAGAGGAGGATGATAGGAAGCGGGCTCATTTCTGAGGTGGCAGAATCTCCTCAGGAAGAAAGAAATCTCGGAATTAAATAGTGGTGATGTGGTAACACTGGAGATGGAGGCAAAAAAGTTGGTGGAGCAATAGGAGCTCGTGGGATGGAATAGTGATTCATTATTAGTAGCATTATATGCTTGCATGACCTTCATATATGGATCATCGTGGAAAGGTGAGATGGCTAGCGAGGCCAAAAGATCCTTAGATAAATCCTCTAAAGGATCAGAAAAGGTGTTTCCCGGTGAAGCTGGGAAATAGTCAGGTGAAGCTGGGGTATAGTCAGGAGTATTCGTAGAGGAAAAAGTACATCCTCCAATAAGGAATTCAGATAGATGATAATAGGTGGGTGAGGATGTAACATAATTCTGTAATAATCCAGTGGTAAATAACATAATTATTTATAAATAAAAAATAGTTATGTATCTTTTTACATCTATCAGGAAATGTAGTGCACATAAACTTTCTTATATGGAAAATAGTTAAGTTTAGGTTTTAAAACCTTGTTCCTATAATACCTCCGGCTACTTATACCGATCTGTAACACCCCTTATATGACATATAGCACGGAAGCTAATTAATATTGGTATTACTCATGAATCAACAGTCATAATCTAGAAAACGACCAAAAAGACGTGTTTGGAAAATTTAGTTTAACATTCATTATTATTTCAGCGTTTATACAAAAGGAGGTTCCAACATACATAGGAAAACATATGAGTTTTGAATGATAACAAGTTTACTCTCAAGTCCAATGCTGGAGACTGACCGGCCATATGTTGCTCAATTACCTGAGATGAAATACATGCGAAAGAGTCAACACAAAGTTGAGTGAAATTTCAAAGGTTTGAAATGTATATAGTTGAATACAAGTCATCATAAGTGGAAAATTATAACAATTACAATAATCCATGGAAAACAGTATTATGCCCTAAGAGCTATAGACACCAACACGTTAACATGGAAATCACCTCAGTGACATTATTGAGGAACAAATGTCCTCTTGGAAAGGTAACTTGTCAAAGTTACCCATTATTCTCAAATATAGTGCGTTTGATTATCTCATGTACAGGTAAAAACAAACGGGATTCCTCAATCCTGATAGATCTATCCACAATATCCGCGTTCACTCGCAAGTGATTAATGGTTCATGATTAAATGATATTGGCAGTGGAAGTAAACTTAGGCAATAATATATCAGGATAGCATGCAGTTGGAAAAAACTTGTAATTCATGGTTTATTAGCATGTATCTCCCCATGGAGTTTAAAAAACATGTAAAGGTGGGACTATGAACTAACCTTGATAAGGTAGTTGATTGATTTGAAATTTAATTCAAATGAAAGTAAACAACCTCGTCACGCAACTTGGGGTAATATGTCAAGTCTTAGTTTGATTGTTTATATTTCAAAACTTTATTTCTTAAAGTTTAACATAAATATTAATTTGGTTTAATAACTTGTGAAAACATCGTATCAATGTTCGGGCTATCATAATCCAGAGGTCATGTAGTAAACATTTGAGGAGCTAGGACACTTTAAATCGTAAATCCCAGCAAACTCCGTCATAACGTCTTACCCTAAATGAAAGCCCCCCAATCACATAAAATTTCCCTAGTAACGTGATACATTATAGTTAAAAAGATAAGATTTTATACTTTTAAGTTTCTTCAAAAGCTAGTGGATGATAAATTATGTTAAATATATAACATAATTGTTTTATAGTGTTTCAATCGACGAATGATAACGACAAATGTGTTGGGCTTTAATAAAATCGAGTCTTATAATATTTTAAAATGTATTTTTTTTAAGTTACATATAAAAATATTACATTTTATACCTGTGAGAATATGAAAATGAAACAATATATACCACTTTGTATATATTAATTTACATTTTTAAACTCCTTTAAACTATATTTTTTTAAAATATAACCTTTTAACGGCATACCTGGATAAATTGTGCACAAACCGGTGGCTCAACCCCATGGTTTAAAAATTTAGAATCGATTACAACATTTTGGCCAGAAAGTTAATAATTCACAATTTTACCAATATAATCCCTTTGCAGAAACTTTTGTATTTTAAGTCCAAATTCATAATCTTTGTATTTGTAATTTTAAAATCAATATTGCAGCTTATAGCTTATACTATAATAACTAAGCTAAAATAAGTAAGTTTTACAAGCTTGTACTTATGAAAAGAGCTTATGGCTTAAAAAAATCCAAATGGGGCATGTTTTGGTTTAGAAACAATTAACCTGATGGGGTTAGGTGTTGATTTCCCAACTAATCTTGCCAAAACCTTGTAAAAGGGTTAGTTGTATGTGAATAGATTCAAGACCCGCTAGAACAAGGCTTAGAAACTTTGTTGATTCACTAAGAGTATGTGGAATAATCTACTCTTTAGTATTTAGAAGAATATCAATGTAAATAGAAACTGTGATGCTGTAATGAATAATGGAATATAAACCAAAAGAGCTGTTCAATATAATTATGATAGAATAATAACAAGTACTCTGTCTAATACTAGGTTTACAACCTTATTAGCTATGAACTGCCCTCTATCTGGTGATGTTTTACAAACAGATAACCTAGGATCTCCTTTTAAATAACACAAGGAGTACTTCATACAAAGATACAAATCTTTCTAAAAGTTTATAAAGATATCTACATATCTTCTAACTATATATAAGATATATATAATAAGTTCATACATATCAACTTTACGCTCTTGATCCCTCTAGCAGTTGTAATCTTCCTTGTAGGCAGTACTAAGTCTTCTAGCAGTATTAAGTTCAGTACTGGTAGTACTAACTTTACTTCTGGCAGTACTAACCTAGTTAGTACTGTTAGTTATATCTTGAGCAGTATTAAGTTCTTGAACTAGAAGTACTAACTTATGAAGATTTATTCCAACAATCCTCCCCTAAACTTGTGATTTACCTTCAAATCTCAAGTTTCTTCTGAATCAAATCTTCTAGTCTAGTCTGCTGAGGATGCTTCCAAACACTCTTTGTTGGGATCTCAGATTTGATGATTACAAAATTAATAGCATAAATGAAGACGATGAAAACAACAATGGATTAATATGACACTTTGGTATTCCCTACATATGGAAGAATTAAAATCTGGAAAGATTTCCATGAAGATAGCATATGAAAGTCAAAGAATATCAAAAGATAAAGGAAGGTTTTTTTAATTAGTTTTTTTAAATTAGCTTCCTAATATAATTAATTAGCCGCGTTCTTTGTAAGCCTTACATCCCTCTATATAAGGGTATTAGGTGAATAAGGTTTTAGACATTCATCATAGTTAGATCTCTCCAATGAAGTCTTATAGTTAGCGTTATTAGTTTATGTAATAGTTAGTATATCTAGATAGGATATCACTGATTAAAGTCGAATAGTTTATAGTTTAATTAAATAGAATAAAAGCCTTGTTTCCATAACAGATTGTTCTTATTTGTTATTCCGCTGTGCTTTATATCATTTAATGTTATTATATCCTAGATGGGCAAAACGATCTATGAAGCCTACAATTAGGTTTTAACAGTTGGTATCAGAGCGGGTTGCTCTTGATATCTAGGAGTACAAGGTTTTTAGGTGTCGTATTCTTGAACAAAAAGGTTCGTGTTTCTGGATCTTTGGTACATGGTGATTTAGTGAAACTAGGGTTTTCCTACAAACCCTAGTTACCGTGATTAAGAAGTGGATAGAAGACACGAAATCAATGATTTGTGAATATTGCTAGAACTGTCTATAAAACACAAACTAGGGTTGTTGATTTTTTTTATCAGAAAAGAAGCAGGTTGAAGATTGAATGCTTATGTTTCTGCTAGCTTTGGTGAGTCAATCCTAGGATTGATAATGAACCCTAGTAGGGATATCCTGATGACGGCAGTCTTGATGTGGTTTGTTATGATCCATTGAAACCCTAATTTTCTTATAAGGGCCTATTGCAAGATCAGGTTATAATTCCAGATGCTTTTTCTATTAAAAGCAGATAGGGTTCATAAAGAAGCAGTCGTGTTAGTCCATTGATCTGTGTTCATAAGACACCATGATCATTTTATTAAAACAGCAGGTGATAAACGTGTTATCACAGCAGGAAATGATGGTTGTATATTGTTGCTGCTAAAGATCATTGTGATGATCGATGTACAGATTAGGGTCTTGGTGTTCGTGTTTATACAACAGGTATGGACATGGTTACTGTTACGAGCAGATTCAAGAAGTAGAAGGGATCACGATGAATAAGGTTGCTATGATCGATTTTAGAAACAAGCAGGTTGTGACTTGTTTTCATGGTCATGTTACAGCAGCAGGTGGTATTGTTTTTTTGAAATTAGAGGATCTGTTTATGGCTGTATGGTGTTTATGAAGAAACAGCAGGTGTGATCAATATGGGTCTAATGATGGTGCTATTGATGTTCATTGATTGTGGATCTGATATTGATAGTTGTTCGGATGAAGATGTGTGATTAGCATGTTGCTTGTGGTTACGTTAATACTGTTGTTCTTTTAATCATTTGTACTGCTAAGGGGCGTGTTTTGGAACTAATAATGTAGAGTATTGAGTTTAATACTGCTCGCCTATTTGAATACTTGCTTGATTAGTAACAGACTTAACACCATTCAGCGACAGAAAAGTGTCACTAATATTAATGGGGAAGAAGGAGAATTTAATCATGACACTTTTAGTTAACAAACTTATGACAATAGTCGGTTGCAAAGCTTGGAAGGAAGGAATATAATATTACATAAGATGAAAAAATAATGCATCTGGCTATGTAACGCAGATGGTTATGCACTTGTTGTTAAGAATTGCTTCTCATGATCGGTTGTTGAATCCACTGTGGCGTATCATTATATTTTTGTTGTACAGGCCTAACGATGCCTACCTCTCGAAAATAGGCTAATATGGGCCCATTCTAACTACAATAATAACATTTTGGGTTGTATCCAAAATTAATGGCTACTTAAGCTAAATTGATATTAATATATGGGACGACTGATCATCTATACACAATGATTTAGTATTTGGGTCAAATGGTTATCAGCTCATGCGTTTTTATTTGATATGGGGCCTAAACGAAATTAACAGGTAGAAGTGGTACTGTTAATTGGCTTGCTTTGTTAATACTGCTAGTTAAAGCAGTTTCTACTGTTAGCTCTATCCGACATATCCAGTTTGTACTGCTAGCTTTGGCAGATATCAGATGGCATAATTTTTTTTGGGTTGTTGGACGCATTTAGGTCTCGAATGATGATATAAGTGTATGGTTTGGAGAAGTATATGAAGACTTTTGAGCAATGGATTTTTTTAATCAATAAGGTTGACAAGGTAACCTTTTTGTTGTGTACAAACAAGGATTACAAAGTAGAACGCCGCTGAGGCAACAATCACATAAGAGAGGAGGAATGTATGCACTTAGATGAGTTTCATCAAAATAACCACTTGAGCTACGATTCGTGATTCAAAAAGAAGGTTAACAAACTTTCTGGGGAAGCTTATATGTCTAGCGCGCGAGTTGAGCGCGCGCGCAGCGCGCGCATTGTCCACTTAAGTGAAGTGTTCATAAGTCTTATTACAGATGACCCCTATTTTAAATAATTACCAAAAAGGGGAAAAGACTATACTGATTGCAGCTTATTTTTAAGTGGTGACATGTACAAGAAGACTTATTTGAAGGGAAGCGTATGGAGATTGTTTCATACATGAAGAATGAGCTTGTAATTTCAAATAGGGAAAAATTGTTAGGAACTCAGAATTTTGTGGTTTTTTTTTGATGATAAAAATTTACATATGCATAAATAAGTCGAATGAAACAACAAGGATTATAATATACACTTGGTATTCTACATATGGAAGAATTAATCTATTGTTGACACCATTGTGTTGTGATGATATCCATGATGTTACGCCTCGTGTTTCCGCCTTGGCGGGGTGTGACATTCATGTTGTGGTAGAAGGGTTGATGTTGAATAAGCAGAATGAGGGCTCTATTCGTAATATTCGAACTTGTTATGACGTAACCCTTATGTATCGTTACGCCGTAATCAAGCTGTTGTGGGTATCATTTTCATAGGCTTAAAATGGTTAAGGCGTAACTCTAACGTACATGTTACACCATAATGCTAACTAGGATACGTCATCAATCTTCATACGTGGAAGGTTACGACGTAAAGGTTACAAAGAAATTACGCCATAATAGTTGTGATGACCATTGTTGCCTTAACTGGGTTACAGTGTAACTCCTGTAGGATGGTTACGTCGTAACAATTCTTGAAAATCTAATTTTGCTTGTTTTTGTGTCCAAATCCTGTGTTTCTCGCGCAAATGCTCGATTTCTTCCTATAAACAATAAATAAGTGATTAAGTATCATTTTTAGGCATTTATGAGATATTTACAAGCATTTTAATAGGGAATTTGATACCAAAAGGTATTAAATATTTAAAAGAAACGAGTTATTTATTTGGTTAGATTATGTGCTGATTTTACCCAAAATTTTAAAAATTTTAGCACATATTTTTTCATTGATGATGAAGGCCGAGTTAATGCATTTTTCTTTCCTAGTTTATGGAGATTATAAGGCATTACACTATATTTCATACGCATTAACTCGTATATTATGAAGACCCCTTGACTCTTGTTGATCCCAACTCAAGATCTATTCTTTAGCTTGTAAAGAGTTTGTTACTTTGGATAAATCCAAACTAACAATGGTAGAAACTTTGTGTGTATATTAAAGAGTATGCGAAATATACTCTTCAATACTTAGAAGAATTATGAGTATAACAGTAAATGTGAATGAACAAAGATGTAACAAAAAGCTTCAATATTATTAAGATCAATAATACGAGTACTCTGTCTAGTACTAGGGTTTACAACCACGAAGCTATGAATATCTAAATCGTATGTAAGACTATCTTCAACTCTATACCCTAGGACCTCCTTTTATACACCAAGGAGTCCTACAAGGATTACAATACTTTCCTAACTTATCATAATCTTTTCTATAAACAAACGTAATTACTTAAACAAATAAGTTATACATATCTTATTTACAAATACTTATCTTCGTAAGTATTCTTGTTCTCCAATCAATCTTTATCTCTTCTCTGATAAGCTTTTGATCACTTCTCTGTCATTATCCTTTCACATTAGTTGTAATCTTTTCAGCAACACTAACTGAGCACAAGCAGTAGTAAGTACTTTCACCAGCAGTACTAACTTTACTCTAGCAGTACTAAGTTACACTAACAGTAGTAACTTTTACACTAGCAGTAGTAACTACTTAGCATATTTTCAGTCTTCATCTCTGAGCAGTCTTAACTTCTACTAGCCGTAGTAACTCTATACTAACAGTATTAATATATACTAACAGTAGTAACTAGCAGTTGTAACTTTATACTACCAATACTAACTACTTAGTATAATTTTCATTAGTATCACCAACAGTACTAAGTCATGCTTGACAGTACTAATATATAACTGAGCAGTAGTAACTCTAAGAATCATCTTAAAGTCTTTTAATCCTAACAATCCTCCCCTAAACTTAATGTTCATCTTTTGAATCTTCAAGTTTCTTCATTAAAAGTCTTCACCATCACCAGGAGGATGCATTCAAACACTTCCAGGATTCTTTTGTTGTTTTGTCAGAAGCTTTAAGAGTTGATAGCACATCTCATTCAAGTTGTCAGCTTGAAGCTTCTTATCAAACATCATTGTGATTGTTGCAGGTGTAAGAGGGTACTTTTTCTCCACCAGCATAAAGATATGTAGTTTTGAAATCTCACAAAGTGTACTCCACTTGAAGAAAATAGCTTCCAAACTATCACATTATAACCTTGTAGATCTCTCCATACTCTACTCTCTACATCAGGTTCAAACATAACATTCAGATCACCCCAAAGTACTCTTTCATAATCCTCCTCTGGTCTTGTATTCCCGTGTTTAGTCTTAACTAACTTCTAGAGGGTTTCCAAATCTTCTCTGTCAATATTTTGAAGCATCTGAATTATTGATGAATACCTTTTTGAGCTTCCATCAGCTCTTATCAATTGAAAATGTCCCATCATTCCTTCTCTAACAATCTTGTATTCAACAATCATTGGAGGTTTGGTGGCTAGAGGTATAACATCAATTGCTACCTCTTCATCTATAACTATCTTCATGTGCTTTTTCATCTGATCCTCCTCTTGATCATCATCTTTTTTAGTTTCTACATGCTCATCTACTTTCTGCTTCTTTGTCATATCAGATTCAAGATCATCCCTTGCTCTTTTAGAACTTTCCTCTGTTCTTGACTCACTACCTTTCACCACCTCTAAATCCATGTCCATAGGAATAAATGAATTTACCCTCTTCATTTCTCTATCAAACAACTTCTGAATCTCTTTATAGCTTTTTCTCTTCAGCTGATTTTGTTTGTATCCAGCCATGTTTTTGAGATAGGTAGACATTAGATTTCTCTTCTGAGATTTGGTTGGTGGCTTTCTTCTTATCTTTTCTGCTCTAAGCTTGGCAAAGTGCTTCTTTCTATTGTTCATAGCTTTTGCTCTTCAGCTGATTATGTTTGTATCCAGCCATGTTTTTGAGATAGGTAGACATTAGATTTCTCTTCTGAGCTTTGGTTGGTGGCTTTCTTCTTATCTCTTCAGCTCTAAGCTTGGAAAAGTGTTTATTTCTATTGTTCATGAGCTCTATAAATAGTCTTGATCTTTCTTCAATGGTTATCTCTCCCTGTTCTTCTGTTTGTAGCTTCTGAGCTAATTCAAAATCTGCCTCCATCATAGCTTGTGTGTTATCCCATGACTCAATCAAATCTATGTTAGCTTGTTATTCCTTTTGCCTTGCAAGCCTCTCTTCTTCTATAAGTTCAGCTTGCATCTGAGCTTCAAGATTTCTTGCCATTTCTTCATCAAGAGCAACTTGATCTTTCTTTTTCAAAGGTATTTCAGGCTCAACCATTATTGCCTTACCTTTGTCTTTAGCCTTTGAAGGTTTTGATGCTTGTGGAGGTGATGTTGTTGTTCTGAATTCATTTGGCTCTTGAACTACAACCCCTCTAGCCTTGGGTCTTGTAGTTGTTGTTGTTGTAGCAGTAGTAGTAACAGCTTTAGGTTTAGCTGCTTTGATATCTATTAGAGTCTGAGCCAAAGTTAATTCATCAATAGTTGTTGTTGGAGCACTGGCAGTAGTAACTTCAACATTAGCAGTAGTAACTCCTTCACCAGCAGTAGTAACTGGATCAACAGTACTAACTTCCTTTTTAGCAATTTCTTTTTCAACAACAACTTCTTCACCTTTTAAATCATCATGCACATCAAACAACATGTCTTCATCATTTCTATCTTGTGTCTCATCAACCAAAGACACTTCTTCATCAGCATCAAGATCCTCAATTTTCCTCCCTTGTTTGGATGCATCCTCCTGAGCACCCAAACTAGCATCATTAGAGGATTCCACTATGCTAGATGAACCAAATTTCCTTAATCTCTTTAGCCCTGGAGTTCTTAACTTTCTTCTCTTCTCCAACTGCTTGACTCTCTTCTTCAAACTAACAATCTCCTTTGCTTGAGCAGTCTTGGCTTTCTCCAATTCAAGGACCTTTTCATGTAGTTTGGTACATATACTCATTAATTAAGAAAGTTGCATTCTATCCTCACCACTTGGAGGTGGATCATAGGAAGGGGTAGAGATATGTGTCTCAGTAGTAGCCTCCTCAGTCACTGGCTCTGTAGGACCACTGTCCTTCCTCTGTTTCCTTCTGGACTTTTTCTTTTGAGGTTGAGAGGATGATGGTTGAGTGATAATGGGTGTGGAATGGGAATCAGTAGGAGTAGCTGAATCTGCACCCATGTCTTCTGTAGGTTGAACCATCATAGTAGAGAATAAAGGTGTTATCCTTCCAGAAAAACCTTTGCAGGGTACTTGTTTGTCTAGGAAGACTTGCACAAATCTTGGGTACATGAGAAATTTAACCCCCCCTTCCAAAATTTTCACCATATTGTCAAAGATGTATTTGGAAAAGTTAAATTTCTGATTTATGGCAAGACAAATGATAGCAGATGCCATAGTGCTACTAAATTCATTCCAGGAAGTTGTTTTAGCACTAAGGCATTGCAATATGGTATGGATAAGGAATTTCCATTGGTATGAAAAATAAGCTTTATAGAATTTAAGCTTTTGAGAAATATTTTCATACCCCATTCTTTCTAGTTCTGCAAATATGGTAGCAGTAGGTAGACAATTTGTTCCTTCAGCATCATCCAACTTAATATCACTCCTTATACTCGTCTCAGAGATAATTACCTTCTTCTTGTCAACTAGGGCTTGTATCTGTCATTCCCCATTAACTGTCTTGACTATAGCAGATGTCCAAAACTGTACAATACATGCAGTATAGATAGTGGGATTCACCGTTAGTGCATATTGGACATAACTTGCATTCAGAAAATCAATAATTCCTTTAAACCCATCACATTCTTTAGGTTTCTCCAAAAACGCGACCAAATTATGGGTTTCAGCAAACTTAGGGTTCGACATTGTTTAGAGTTTTGATGATGAATGATGAAATTGAGTTAGGGCTTATGATTAGAGAGTATATTTTTGTGTAAAATCGATCGAATAAGTGATTGAAACCCTTAATCGAAGTATTTATACCCTCAACAACATTAACATGAACTGGCAGCATTAAGTTAAGCCTAACAATATTAACTAACCCAGCAGTAGTAAGTTATGCCTGGCAGCATTAACTTATGTCTAACAACAGTAAGTGTATGCCTAGCAGCATAAAGTAATACATGCAGTAGTAAATTCAACCTAACAGCCTTAACGTAAGCCTAGCAACATTAAGTTTGAGCTGAGTAGCATTAACTTGAAGACACCAGTATTGACCCCAATTTCCTTTCAAAAAGCATTTTCATCATCAATTTTGATTCTCACAAGCTCTCTTTCTGTTTTTAATCTCATAATATCTCTTATTTCTTTTTTTCACCAATATACTCTTTCTGTTTTTCATTCACACATCTCTCTTTCTGTTTTTAATCTCACCAATTCTCTCAATTCTTTTAGCTTACAAAGTCACTCTAGCTGTTTTATGATGCAAAATCAAAAGTATTTTTAGACAATTTTGTACAAAGTTCCATCAATTCCTTTAGTTTCATACTATCCTCCCTACTTCCAAGTGTGTTAACTCTTGAGAGAGGTGGTTCATTGGACTCTCAAACCTAATTTGAGCTTCTGCACCCCCCAATATGGTATCTTGGCACCTGGGACCACTACCTGAGTCAGTTTCCTGAGAAAGAGACTCATTAAGTGTTGCCATGGATTGGGTCTTATTTATGTTAGCACTGTCCTGCTCTGCTTCTAAGCTAGAAGCAGTAGTGGCAGCCCTTTCCATTCTGTCTTCCCACTCCTTAATGACAGTCTCACCTGATACAAGTGAAAATATCCACTAGACTGAGATATCTCAGTGGACTTTTTGGCTTTCTTAGGTTTTTGAGTCTTTTTGGATTAAGATAATGATGGAACAATGATTGATTTAAGATTAAATAGTGAAGCAGTTGTGGATGTGTGTCGGGGATCAGTAGGATTTCCTGACCCTTCACCCACATCTGCTTGTGATGCAGCTTTTCCATTTTAGTAGGTTTAACAACAGTATTAAATGCAACTAGCAGCATTAAGTATACTTACCAGTAGTAAGTTACTCTAACAGCACAAACTTGAATTTCATCATTAGCTGCTATTTCATTTTATTTCAAGCATCATTTCTGATGCATACAAGTAACCTCCCCTCAAACAATGCTTCAGAGGTTAAGCATTCCAATACTTGCAATCAGATATTGGAATCTACCAACATCAAATGCTTTTGTGAGTAAATCTGCAACATTTTTATCTGTATGAATCTTGATTATCTGAATAAGCTTCTTTGCATTTGAATCCCTGATGAAATGATGTCTAATCTCAATGTGTTTAGTCCTTGAGTGAAACACTAGATTCTTAACTATGCAGATTGTGCTTTCATTATCAATGAAAATCTTAGTATTCATGAAGTTGTATCCAAAATCCAGCATTTGATTTTGAATCCATAATACATGTCCACAACAACTAGCTGCAGCCACATATTCTGCTTCAGTGGTAGAATTGGCAACTATGGTTTGCTTCTTGCATTGCCATGAAATCAATCTTCTTCCAAGAAATTGACAATCTCCTATTGTGGATTTCCTGTCTATACTAGCACCAGGATAGTCACTGTCAGTATAAGCTTCTAAGTCAAATGGTGAGTCCTTAGGATACCAAAGGCCCAATTTAGGTTGACCTTTCAAGTATCTAAAGAATCTTTTCACAACATGAAGATGTGAATCTTTAGGTGTGACTTGAAATCTTGCACAAGCACATACAACAAACATTATATCAGGCCTAGAAGCTGTTAGATACATCAATGATCCAATCATTGATCTATATAAGTGAACATCAACATCTTCAGCTTTTGCATCCTTGAGTAATGGCTTTGAAGTCTCTATGGGTATGCTTGCAGTCTTTACGGTTGAGAAGATCAAATTTTCTCAAAATTTCATCCACATACTTGTTTTGGCTAATGAAAATTCCATCATCTTTCTGTGTCACTTATAGTCCTAAGAAAAAAGTGAGCTCTCCCATAGAACTCATCTGGAACCTCTTATACATTATCTTCTCAAATTCAGTGAACATCTCCTTCCTTGTAGACCCAAAAATGATATCATCAACATAGACTTGAACCAGCAAAATATCACCTTTGACCCTTTTAATGAATAAAGTTTTATCTATCTGACCTCTGTGAAATCTATTGTCCAATAAATAGGTAGATAGAGTATCATACCAAGCTCTAGGAGCTTGATGTAGACCATATAATGCTTTTTCTACCTTATAAACTTTGTCAGGAAACTCTGGATCTTCAAACCCTGGAGGTTGACAGACATAGACTTCTTCTTCAATTTTGCCATACAGAAATGCACTTTTCACATCCATCTGGTATACAATAAAATCTTTGAAGGAGGCATAGGCTAAGAACAGCCTAATTGCTTCAATCCTTGCAACTGGAGCAAAAACCTCATCATAATCTATTCCTTCTTCTTGAGTGTAACCCTGTGAAACCAGCCTTGCCTTGTTTCTGATTACAATTCCTCTCTTATCTTTCTTGTTTCTGTATACCCATTTTGTTCCAATAGCCCTCTTGCCATATGGTAAATCCACCAATGTCCAAACTTGTTGTAATTTGAATTGCAGAAGCTCTTCTTGCATAGCTTCTATCCAGCTTGGATCTTTCAATGCTTAGATTACCTTCTTGGGCTCTTCTTGAGATAGGAAACAAGCAAATAAACAAGTATAAAGGTCTTCATGAGTTTTTCCTTCATAAGCAGTACTAATAAACCCTTGTTCATTTATCATTCTTCTTGTCTTAACACCAGATTGCACATCACCAATTACATTTTCAAGTGAATGATCTTTATGGATTCTTGTATTTGGAGTAGAAGGAACTAGATATGTGGTAGAAAGGTTGCTTATTTCCAATTCTGTTTCATCTCCAAAGAAATCAGCATGTGAGGTTTCAGGTAGAGTAGTAGGAACTGTTGGACTAACAGTATTAATATTTAGACTACCAGTATTATCATTTGTACTGGCAGTATTAATACTTGGCCTAACAGTATTAACATATGGAGAATTGTTTTCAGGCTTCTCTTGATTATCAATTCCACCTTCATCATCCTTCTTTCCAGCATCACTAGAAGGTTGTGGTTCATTGCTAGCATTCTTTGAAAAAGGATCAAATAGTAAACCATCTTTCCATAGTGGCATCAAAATATAGTCTAGTCTTGCTAGATCTTGTCTCCCTTACTAGTTACCTGTACCACCCTTTCTTCTGTACCTGAGAATCAGTAAAGTTTAAACCCTGCAACAACTGGCAACATAATTCATATGATTTTGTTAAACATCAATACAAACAGACACTTTGGTCCGCACCTGCAATAATAGGCTTAATCCTCCAAGAATCTAACATGCAAGTTTCTTCACTTCTTAGTCTAATGTTGTATACCCTAAAAGGCCTTTGTTATTTAATGAGTAATCCAACAAAGGAATCTATCATCAGACTTTCCATCAACCGTTCCTAAATAATCTAAGGTAATTAGAATGGTAACATGTACACCCAAATGGTCTCTAAAGCTGTAGCAGGTGTTCTACCTCAAAATAGCTCATAAGGGGTCTGTTTATAAAGGGCTTGATTAAGATAGAGGGACTGATAAAGACGCTAGTGGCGAATACCCTATTTGCACATAAGCAAGAATATTAACTGCTTCACCCAAAATGTAATAGTAATTGGAGTCAGCTAAACATGGTTCCTAGTAGCCTCAATTAGCGTCCTATTTCTACCTTCTCGCAACACTATTTTGCTGAGGAGTTTTGGCTACACTAAATTCCCTTCTAATACCTTTCATTACACAAAAATCATTCATAACACTATTCTTGAACTCTGTCCCATTGTCACATCTGATTATCTTAACTTTCTTATCAACTAGATTTTCTATCTCTGTAATAAACTTTTTTAAGAATGCATGATATCTCATCTTTAGATGTTAATAAAAAAAAAAAAGAAAACCCAAGTAAATCTGCTATAATCATCAGTCTTAACTAACCCATATTTTTTATGCATTAAGCTGCTCACAAAAGTAGGAGCAAACAAATCCATATGCAGCATGAATAAAGGTTGAGAAATAGAGTTTTGGATCATGGACTTACAAGAGGCTTTGTGTTGCTTTCCCTTAAGACAGGCAACACAAGTTTGGTCATTTTTAAAACGTTTTGTAGGTAAACCTCTTACAAGGTTATCCTTAACAAGTTTATTAATATTTTTAAAATTTATATGACCAAGCCTCCTATGCCATAGAATTGATTCATCAAGTGTGGCCTTTGTAACAAGACAAGTAAACTTCTTTAGATTAATATAATCTTCATACAACACTGTACGATTTATTTCTTTCTAGGAACTTTAACTAAAATATGACTTTCGTCAGTTAACTTAAAGTCAGGAGACAGAACAGAACAGAACATCTAGTGTTAGTAAAAAGAACAATGTTCTTTTTGTCACACATCTGTGAGACACTAAAAAGGTTAAATTGTAACCCCTTGACAAAGTACACATCCTCAAAATCAAGTTTACCAGTTTTAAGAGTTCCTTTACCAGTAATTCTTCCTCCTTTGGCTCTTCCCCCAAAGGTAACATATCCTCCATCAAAATCCTTGAAATTTGAGAGATAAGACATGTTGCCTGTCATATGCCTTGAGCATCCACTGTCAACATAACCTTGATCTCTATTTGAGGGATGACCTGCACATTAGGATACACAAAAATATAGGAAATTATTTTCCTTAGGGCGCCAAGCCCCATCACTTTCACTGACTTGGGTTTCCTTTGGGGAGCCAAGCCATCACTGACTTGGATTTGCCTCGTGCATCAATATAGTTATGTCTCTTGAAGGTAATTGATGCACTATCAACTTTGGTAGGTCTCTAAACCCAACATCCTGTGGCCAGGATTAACCTGATTTTCCCTAACAACATTAACTACTGCTGGACTTGGCCTAGCAGTATTAACTGCTTTTGGCCTGACAGTATTAACTTTTCCCTTAGCAGTATTAATTTTTTGATGAAAACTTCTGTTAGTTAATGCTATTTTCTTTTGAATGGGCCTTCTTGATGGTGCTATTTTAAAAAATTGTGACATTGGTCTAGAACTATGAACTATAGTTTTGGGGTGGGCAGTATTAACAGGCCTGACAACATTAAGTATTCTTAGGCCATTTCTCATTAAAATTGCTCTTAGAACCATGTTCCTTTGAGCACTAGGGTGAGCCTTTTGAGTAGAATAATTATAATTCATCCTTGTATAATTATTCTCAAATATCACCCTTTCCCTTTGGTGATAATTGCAGTTAGCATGTAGATGGTCAAAACTTCCACAGACAAAACAAGCTTTATTATACATCACAAAGTCACTTCCTAGTTGTTGGGACTTCTGATTATTCTAGTTTCTTTGATTTCCCCTAAGACCTTGTGATCTGTACATTTTAGCATATTTATCTGGTTTCCTAACTGGGTTCTCTTGTTGTTTAACAAATTTTATCTTAGAAGGAAAAACAGTTTTCTTTTCAAATTTATCCACATTTGACACCAATTCTTTAACCAATGGGGTAGTAGAAGATTTCCTAACCTCATTAGAAAGATCTTCACTAACACTCTTGCTATTCTTAGGTCCATAGCCTTCAAACTCAGGCTGTTGAAACTCCTCAAGACCAGAATTGGACAAATCAATATTTAGGGGTGAAAACAATCCAGTATGGGGAGGTGGAATAGCATTATACCCCAAACCCTTTCTACTTTTATCCAGTATCTGACTTCTTATTAATTTGTCTAGACTCTTGGAAGCAATATCAAAATTTTTAATTTTAAGCTGATTGCTTTCTTTTTCTTGCTTAAGTTTTTCTAACTCACTCTTAAGCTCACTAATTTCTGACTCTTTATATGACATATCTCTTTTTAGAACAACAATTTGCTCACAAAACAAAACCTCATTCTTTTTGTAAAAGACAAGTTGTTTTTCTACAGATGCTAACCCTCTTTTATAAGTAGCTAGATTGAACTCAGATTTGTCAAACTATACTCTTAAATCATCAAGTTGAGTTTTAAGAGTTTCAAAGCTTTTCAGACAGGTTTTTGAACAAGTTTTATCATTAAGTACCTCAGAGTCTGAAAAAGCTATAAGAGCCATGTTTGTAGGGACTTCATCATCTGCCATATAGCTCCAGTCAAAACCAGCTCCATCAATAGCCAACATGGCTTTAGATGAAGTATCTTCCACCTTTATAGTCCTTTTAGAGTTATCCCGATTCCAGTTCCTGCTGTCCTGGTTCTTAGGTCCACTGCACTCTCTAGCAAAGTGTCCCAACTTGTGGCAGTTAAAACACTCCACTTTGGACTTGTCATATCCTGCTGTGTCACTTCCATTGATAGTGATCCTTCTACCAGTTTTCTAGAAAAACCTTCTTGTCCTCATGCTCAACAATGCTAACTGCCACTTCAAATCCATCTCTTCTAAGTCATCTTCATGGATTTGTTCAAGGTCCTCATTTACAAGTTGAGACCCATTTGGTTGATTGGCTAAAAATGCATAAACTGTGGCATCACTTAAGTTAGCAGTACTAACTTGAGTGGTAGCAGTACTAACTTGAATGTTAGCAGTATTAACTTCATAAGCAGTATTAACCTCATTAGTACTGCTAGGAGATGACACAAAAGCCATATTTTGATAACTTGATCTTGAGCTTGAATTTGCAGTTCTTTTAACCTCTTGTTCAACAATCTTGAAATTGTTGTAAAGATCATCAAAGCTCATTGTGTCTAGATCAGGTTTATTCCTCCAGACCACTACATGAGTATTCCACTCAGAAGGCAGACTTCTCAAAAATTTTAAATTGAGATCTTCTTGTGAAATAATTTCACCTAAGATAGCCAACTGACTTACAATCTTCTAAAGCTTGTTAAAAATAGAGTCAAGAGACTCTGTGATTGGAGCACTAAAGCTCTCATACATCTGTTTTAGAAGAGTCTTCTGAGTCTTCTTTGTGGCATCATTAGCACCAAATCTTGCATGTATAGCATCAAACAAAGTCTTAGCATCCATGTACTGATTAAATGCCAATACATGTTCATTTGGAAGTGCTATTAGTAACATAATCCTTGCCTTCACATCATTCTTCTTTTGTCTTTTCATCAGCAGTTACAGGACCTGGTATTTGTAAAGTTGAGGTTCCATCAGCATTTGTTGTTGTTTGAGCTACTGGTTTGAATGAGTTTCTATTCTCTATGACATCCTATAGAGCATAGTCTTGCACTTGAAAGTATTGCTCAATTCTTAGCTTCCACATCTTATAATCACCCTGTTTGAGAAGGGACAATTTTGCAGTAGTATTGGTTTGAGTAGTTTCTAGATCCATCTTTTCTTTATGAGTAAAGAGTTAGTTTCTTCTAGATCAAATTTTCAGAACACAAGCTCTGATACCACTTGTTGATCCCAAATCAAGATCTATTCTTTAGCTTGTAAAGAGTTTGTTACCTTGGATAAATCCAAACTAACAATGGTAGAAACTTTGTGTGTATATTAAAGAGTATGCAAAAGCTACTCTTCAATACTTAGAAGAATTATGAATATAATAGTAAATGTGAATGAACAAAGATGTAACAAAAAGCTTTAATATTATTAAGATCAATAATACGAGTACTCTGTCTAGTACTAGGGTTTACAACCATGAAGCTATGAATATCTAAATCGTATGTAAGACTATCTTCAACTTTATACCCTAGGACCTCCTTTTATACACCAAGGAGTCCTACTAGGATTACAATACTTTCCTAACTTATCAGAATCTTTTCTATAAACAAACGTTATCTCTTAAACAAATAAGTTATACATATCTTCTTTACAAATACTTATCTTCGTAAGTATTCTTGTTCTCCAATCAATCTTTATCTTTTCTCTGATAAGCTTTTGATCACTTCTCTGTCATTATCCTTTCACAGCAGTTGTAATCTTTTTAGCAGCACTAACTGAGCACAAGCAGTAGTAAGTACTTTCACCAGCAGTACTAACTTTACTCTAGAAGTACTAAGTTACACTAACATTAGTAACTTTTACACTAGCTGTAGTAACTACTTAGTATATTTTCAGTCTTCATCTCTGAGCAGTCTTAACTTCTACTAGCAGTAGTAACTCTATACTAACAGTATTAATATATACTAACAGTAGTAACTAGCAGTAGTAACTTTATACTACCAGTACTAACTACTTAGTATAATTTTCATTAGTATCACCAACAGTACTAAGTCATGCTTAACAGTACTAATATATACATGAGCAGTAGTAACTCTAAGAATCATCTTGAAGTCTTTTAATCCCAACAACTCTTGACTCTTGTTTTTGCATTATGGGATTTGAATGTGACCAGTGACGGGGAGATTGTGGACTTAGGAAACTATTTGTTTTGTATTTTTATTTAACACCAATTAAATGTCTATCCTATGTCTATCCTAACCCTTTTTATGACTCTAAACTTTATCCTGCTTGAGTTAAGGAAAGAGCAATCACATGTTTCTTCTCCATGGATTTGGATAAGCATGTGTGGTTTTGTTGCCTTTTCTGGATTAGTGGTATCAGTTAAGATTATTCACCCCGTTTAAACCTTTGTGTGTCAACCCATTTGGCTATTTGAACAGTTGCATCTAGACTCTAGTGGTGGAGATTAGTATCCTTGCCAAGTTTATGATAGAATACTCGCCATGACTGAGTAGTTGAGTGATCACCAAAAATGAAACACATAGATTAGTGAGAGTATGAGTGTAATTCATTTTTCCTTTTGTGAGGTGCTCGGTTTGGAATTTTCTAGCATAGGTAAGTTTTAAATTCATATCTTCCTGGATAACTGGGGATATATCTTTCTGAGAATTATTTAAAAGGTTCTACTTGAGAGAAAGTAGAAGTCAAGTGGGGGATATTTGATAACATCAAATATTTTATATATCAAATTCCCGCATTTATTGCCTTACTTTATATCAATTCGGTACTTATTTTGTTTATATTTTGAATTTAGGTAAATAAAGGCATTGCAATGGAAAAGATGCGGAAAAACAACAATATTCAAACAAATCCGCATTATGAAGGAATTACGGCGTAATTGGCGTTGGCGATAATGTAAAGACACCGTAACTTAATATAATGACCTGAAAGACTTTAATGCTGACGAAGTTATTACGAGTAACCTGGCCCAAAGAGTTACACCGTAATTAACATTGCGGAAAATATTATTTCTGAACAAGAGTTAAAGAAAACCTGTAACCGTCCCGCAGGGGTTACGCCGTAATTATTTTTATACTAAATAATGGAATGCCACGTTAAAATTACGCGTAACTTATCCTAACAATACGCTTAATGATGTAACTCATCTAGGGACTAAATGTGCACTATTCTTATAAAATATCAAGGACGAAGTTTAGTGCAACAAGAACGATGGAGAGTTGAACTTGTCAAATCACCAAACTCATAAGTTGTATAGAACATACATACGTTACAATGAAGAGAAAAAGAATCTGTTGGTCGTGAGCCCTACCCATTAGTCCCTTCTGGGTCCACGACAATAGAAGGAAAAAAGAAAAGAGAAGCTAGGTTCTGGATTCGATCGTAAGGAGAAGACACCATCATCATTATATTAGTTTGGTTCGATTATTATGTTTTTCATCACTTTCATTAACTGATCAAGATTTGATTATATAATAGCAAATTTCCACTAAGCATTCATTATTCTAATTTCATAATAAATTAATTATCAATGAAGAGATTCAGCTATTTCTGTGTTAATTTTGGTTGTCTAATTTGGTTAAATACATGATCAATAAGAATCCAATATGAAGCTCGCTTACCATATCAGTGGACAAATTCGTTACTAGACCCAGTGTGGCTGGATTCCGTGAAATAAGTAGGAATTAGATACCATAAATTCCTACCTTTCCTACTGAGTAAGAAAATATTGAATCATTAAGTTAATTAAGAAGTAACTAGGATAGCACTTTATTCCCTTCGCTCGTACTGTGTTCTTTTCAATTAAGTTTTCTTGTTCTCAAATTCGACGTGACAAATTAGTAAATTGCCTTAAGTTAAAACACCATCACATAGCTATTTGGGTCGACCTCGGACTTATCCCAAGTATAATACACGCGATCGGATACACTGCTCTTTAGTGTGTATATAAATCTTAGATGGTTCGCAGTTTATAAATTTAAAACTTGGTCTATTTAAAAGAAAATACACATCATGTATATATATTGCTAAGTGTGGAGACTGAATTAGTCAATCAAGCCACGAATTTAAGATAAGGATTGTTATTCTATCTCTATGATTAGTGGTAGTGATCATAATAGTGAGAAACTGTCACATAACTTTATATACCAAAATAAGCTTATGAGGTCTTTCTTAAAAGCTGCTTATATGATATAAAATGTACATAAATTTCAGTAGTCATCCAAGGTTTTAGGAATGATGACAATTTTGTAGATGAAAATTGTTATACATGTCATTATATTGTTACAGGTCTATACAATAGACTCTACACTAAATAGTGGCAAAATGAATATTGGCTTTAGTCGACCTGAATTGGTTTAGAAATTAACATATTACATTCATGTTAACATATGAGTGAAATAGGCCTAATGTCGACTTTTTTTTATTAAACTTAAGGATGATATTAGATTAATTTGTTATATATGCTATATTCAGATAACATGGAAGAGGCATGGCCAAGCGTTACTGAGAAGCCTACAATTGGATCGGTACATCTCCACTTAGATTTGGAAAACGACGATGATGATATGATGATAGATGTACCATCAGTTAGAGATCTCGACCAACCGCCTGAGGTTTCTCACAAAAGACAATGGGGGGTTGAATAGTTTACACGTTTGTTTTGCGTTTTAAAATTTTACTTTCAAAAATGTATAGATCCGAGTTATATGTTTAATCAAATCACAATATGAACAAGCAATAACTATCTAAACTAAAACAAGATAACAACAATAATAATGTAAAGAGATAAGGAAAGAAACAACCAAACCAAGACACCAAGATTTTATAGTAGTTCGGCTACGAAGCACCTCTTCGCCCTACTTCACTCCCTGAGTATCCGACTTGAGATTTCACTATGTCAACATGCTCCCTTTAGGCAGAGAAAACCGTTTACACGTCGCTTACGTTATTTTCTGACACTAAGCTAAATGTCGAGTCCTAATCTTAGCTAGAACCAATCTACCACTTCATAAGATATACACACTCACAAGATCCACACTATCAGATCTACACAATATCCAAATCACACAAATACACAAGATAAACACAATAGAGTTTTGGTACTTAGAAGAAAGGAGGATATATCACTAATTAACACTTCGTTTCTTGACGAATACGAGTGTTCTTCTCTTGCACTTGAATGAGAAGGAAGAGATGAGAAGAAGAGATTAGATCACTTGAAACAAGATCTAAATATGTTAGTGATCAAGATATTTAGTGAGAGAAAGAAGGTTTGGAGAGAGAAAGAAAAGACAAAAAAATTCCGTGCAAAGAGGAATATTTTTCTACTGGAAATAGAGCAGTATTTATAGGCAGGAAATCCTAACGGATCTCTGGGGGCGGTCCAGGCGGTCCCTTATATATAAGGGGGTCGCCTGGCCTATAAGGGGGCCGCCGCCTAGACTCCACTCCCTTTTTATCTTTTTATGAGGAATGTTGTATCTGGTGTAGAAGCTTCTATTTTGGGAGGAAAAATTTGAATTTTAAATTTTAAATTTGTAATAAAACTTTTTATTTTAATTATAAAATATTTTGTAAATGTATTTTTTTAAGAAAATACTTTTGTAGAATAAAAGTGAGGATTAAGAGAAAAATATTTTCTTGATCACTAATCATGCTTAATTATTTTGTTTGTCCATACCTTAAGTGATCACTAATCTTAGAAATGAAATTTTACATTTAATAATTTGTAGACGTTTAATTTTATTGTAAACGTTTTTACATTTTGTTATTATCAAAACGTTGAGAAGTCGAAAAATATAAATAACATTTTTAGGCATTATTTGTATTAACAATCTCCCCCTTTTGATGATGACAAAATATAAACTCATTTTAAATAAAATTAAAGATGTCAAATTATTAAATGAGTTATGTTTCATTTCTCCCTATTTTTGTCAAATTCAAAAAGAATGATCGTCCAGTTGTAGAAGGAAGGAAGAAATCGATGATATCAAGACTCCCCCTTGATGTAAGCTCCCCCTAGTTCGGGGCACCAAGGGATCGATCTTACAAAAATTGTTTTGCTACAAAACAAAGTTAGAAGTACAAGTGCAAGACAAATATATTTCAAGTAAACACATTGTATTTAAATTAACACAACAGGAGTTTCATTCAACTAACAAGAGGAGTTTCATTCAACTAACAAGAAACTCATACATTGGCACATCCAATTATTGCATTCATCATGCAATTTAAAAAGCTGGATCTTAATAAGAGCTAAGACAAATTCATATAATAATTGTATGAATCATTACAATAGAAAATAGATAATCATAGAGACATAATAAGGCATAGATCTACACTAGTTGATTCTTGAGAGGTAGAAGATGCCGTAGTCAAAAGATGATAGAACAATTATTTAGGAAGATTAATCATGTAGGAATGATTAATTAAAGAGAGAAAAAGGAGGAGTTGTTGAACCATGATTTGGAGGGATACGGGTTGGAGGGATGGGACGGGTTAGAAGATAGTGAATAAAGTTGATTTCATTTCTCAAAGAGTAGAATTGGTGTCTAGAAAACTTGCAACAATGGCAAAAACTTGAGTGAAATTCAACTTGAGCATGAGAAGGAGGGTGGATTTGTGGTGATGGTGGTAAAGGTGGTGCATGAATGTAGGCATTGGATGGATTAGTGTGTAAATCAAGAATGGTGGAAACGTTGTGGAGTTGGTTAATCATTTGATCTCTTAAGAGATTGTGGGATAGTGGTGAAGGAGATGGTAAGTATACTCTTAAAGGAAGAGGAGGTGAGTCATTTTGGGAAGGAGGTGATGATCTTGGTGTGGATGGTTTATGCTTCCATACTTGTCTAACCGACATCCTTGGTTTTCTAGAGAAGTTGGAGTGGTGGTTTGAACAAGACATTGATGAAGAAGAAGTGAGATTTGAGGGAGATGAAGATGGTGATGAAGTATGAAAGTCGGGTGATTAAATAATGAGGAAGATTGGATAAGGTGGCAAAGTATGGTTTAGGAAGAAGAAAGTGCCAAAGATGGTTTAGCCAATCTAGGAAATGACAGCTTGAGAGTGTAGGTAGGAGGGTCAAGATACAAAAAAGCGGTAAACTCAAAATCATTCTTTCCCTCCTGCTGGCGGTCCCTTATCACCTGGCGATCCTAAATAAATTAGGGGGCCGCCTGGTATATAAGGGGGCCGTTTTCTGGAGACAAGAGGATTTCCATTTTTCTTTTTTTCTTAAATCCAGTAATTTTGGCTTCCACCAATATTCAAGAATCAACTAGTTTAAGCAATAATATGTAGTTCTATTCTAACATACAAATCATTTAGCAAGTAGTGGCATTCCATATTAAGTCATAATCATAGAACTTTGCTAGTCATAGAAGGATGATAGAGTGTAGAAGATTATTCAAACCAAATGCTAGTTAAAGTTTGCCATTCCTAGTCCTAATAATAGAGAAATATAATGTATTAAACATGAGAGATAATAATAATAATAATAAAGATAATAGTGTCATAGTAGTTGTGTTAATCCGTTCATTTTCGTCTTCCACCCGTCATGTTCTTGAGAGCTTGTCAAATCGACCTTAACCCTTCCCGATAAGCATCTCTTTGTTAAATTTGGAGATTAATAGTTTCGGAAAGATAAGTGTCTAAGTAATGACTTTCATGAGGAGGGTTTTAATAGACTCTAGAGACATTATTTGACGAGGAAGAAACGTTTTGAGATGGAGAGGAAGGATTGGAATGAAGAGATTCATCATCATTTTCATTAGTGGAATCATCCAATGGATGAGATGACAATGGATGATTTAGAGTGGAAGAGGAGGAGCTAGCATTTGGCTTACGAGGTCTTTTCTTGCCCCGATTCGCTTGTGTCTTTCACTCATAATGAGGAGCGAGCGAATGCATTGCTCGATCATGTGATAGATAATGATCAAAAGCTAGCTTAGGAGAGATGGACACGACATGTTTGAATAACCTAGTCAAGAGCATACCATAAGGTAAGAGTTCCTTTGGTTTGAATCGAGACTTTTCCATTCTTTTAAGAATGAAAAATGCTAGGTTATAAGGAGTGGATGTTTCAATGCAATAATGCATGTGACAAAGACAAGCAGATACATGGTCCCTATGTCCTCCTAGACAAATGGCGTTTTCACGAATAATATCAACCCAAGGTTTCATATGAGGTTGAATCTCTCGGGTTAAAATTTTGTTTTCACCTACGACAACCGTTTTCTTATTTTTGGTACGAGTCTGTTGACCTTGTCGAGGAACTTGAATGAAAGACTTAATGACTCTTGGAGACGGAGGTTTGGTTTTATAACGACTTCTACTTGGAACACTTACTGACAAATGGTCAAGAGACCACATTTTGGTGTTAGAGGCTTGACCTTTGAATGGGATTTTCAAAATTTGACCAAATTCCTCAAGAGTGAGGGAGAATGACTTATTTTGAATGACGAAGTTGACAATGAATTGACCCTCAAGATTATAGGCAAACGAGTTATAATTTGTTCGTTAATATCTAACAAACAATCAAACCCGATTGACTCAAACTTAGCGCGAATATGACTCATATTTTTGAAGTTTGGACTTACAACCCTCCCCTCATGAAAGTATCGTTTTTCAAGATTGGCCATTGTATTTAGTAAGGGTTGATTAAATTCATTTGATATTTGGGGTATGTAGTTTCGTGTCTTTTGATGATCAAGACCGGTAGCTCGAGGCATTGTTACCTAGAAAGATATAAGCAAGATCATATTTTAATCGCTTTTACATGTATTGATGTTTTGAGTTTGTGCCTAGTGTGTGCCTATATGCAAACAATGTGGAGTAACGATTAACTCGACCTAAATATAAGATCCTAAGAGTTAACCCAAACGCTCCTTAATTTGATTTTGCTCAACCAAACAAGTCAAAAAATACATATGAATTATGTATCTCGAAATTTGTTTATGAGATCATTATGCATGTGTTTGAAAATGTTTTTAGGTTGTATTGACAATGCATAACAACAATTTTATTGTGTTCCTAACGTGAGTGATTTGAAAATAAAATTAGGGTTTTGGTTCAAAATCAATTTTTCATTTAATCTTACTAATGTATGCAAATCCTATGTCTACGGGAAGCATATTAGTTATACATTGTATCCTAGTACTCTTAATTGCACAAAGTTGAAAGAAAAATTAAAAATCCCCAATTTTAATTTTTGGTGTTCATCATGAACCCTAGACTCAAATTGAAAGAAAATAGATGAAATGACTTACAATTGATGATCTTTGTGATATTAGGAATGATTATTAGTGTTGATTTGATCTTCAATTGAAGTTTTAATGGTTGATTTTGAGTTTTGGTGGGTTTTGGTTCGAGTTCGTCAATGGCAGCAGGTAAGGGGGTGTTTGTTTTTCAGTTTTGAAATTTTTTGGTTAAGTGTCCCGTTTTGTGTCTTGCTGATGGCGGTCCCGTATTTACCTGGCGGTCCCAAATATATTGGGGGGCCGCCTATATGGGGGCCGCCCTCAGGCAATGATTTTGAACTTAATTTTGACGAAAATTTTGCGAAGAGGAGTGACGTTTTAATTTGCATTTCGCGAATTAAACATGCTTAAAGTACTTCGGATGAAGCATTTAAGTTGTCACGACACGGAATGGAACACGGACTAGAATTGAGACAGAAGAAATAGAAGCGGACTAATATGATTTATGGAATGTGTTCCATCATTCCTAAACCAAGACGTAGATAGTTAAACGATTCACGTTTAAGGGGTTTAGTAAGAATATCGGCGATGTTGTCGGCGGACGGCACTTTTTCGATTGAGATATGTCCTTTCTGGACATTATCACGAAGAAAGTGGTGACGTATTTCGATGTGTTTGGTACGAGAATGTTGCACCGGGTTTTTGCTAAGGTCAATCGCGCCTTTGTTGTCGCACATGATGGGAACGTCGTCGAGTCGTACGTCGTAGTCGATGAGAGCTTGTTTCATCCATAGTGCTTGTTGACATGCCTTTCCGGCGCTTACGTATTCGGCTTCGGTAGTGGATATAGCAAGAGCGGTTTGTTTCTTCGAGAACCAAGATGTCAAACAACATCCCACGAACGTACAAATACCGCTAGTGCTCTTTCGGTCCACATAATCTCCTGCATGATCAGAGTCGGCATATACTACGGTTTCTATGCCGGTCCCCTTATAACCATAATCCTAAGTGAGTGTGCTTTAATGTATACTGGAAGATACGCTTAACCGTTCTGGGTGAGAGGTTTTGGGAGCTTTTTGGAAGCGGGCATAAAGGCAGACACTAAACTGATATTGGGCCTACTTGCCGTTAGGTATAATAAACTGACTATCATGCCTCGATACTTGGTACTATATACCGACTCATACTCTTCGTCTTTCATAAGTTTAGTATCGGAGGACATGGGGGTTTTTATTGGTTTAGATTCTTCTTAGCCAAATTTCTTAAGCATTTCTTTAATATATTTAGATTGATTAAAGAAAAAACCATCTTCCATTTGTTTTATTTGTAATCCAAGGAAGAAGTTAAGTTCACCCATCATGCTCATCTCGAACTCGTCATGCATGATTTTGGCAAATTCATCACACATGTCTTGACAAGTCGAGCCGAATATAATGTCGTCAACATATATTTGAACGATGATGAGCTTTGAACTTTTCTTCTTAGTAAAAAGAGTGTTCTCTACCATTCCCATTTTATATTCATGTTTAATAAGAAAAGCTTTTAATCTATCATACCAAGCTTTGGGTGCTTGTTTAAGACTTTATAAAGCTTTCTTAAGTTCATAAACATGATCCAGTTTTTCAAAGTTAATGAATCCTGGAGGTTGTGCCACATATACCTCCTCATTGATAAAACCATTCAGGAATGCACTTTTTACATCCATTTGGAATAGCTTAAAATCTAAAGCACAAGCATAAGCTAATAGTATCCTAATTGACTCAAGTCTAGCAACTGGGGCATAAGTTTCATCATAATCGATGCCCTCTTGTTGATTATATCCTTGAGCAACTAGCCTAGCCTTATTTCGAGAAACAATACTGTTCTCGTCTAACTTATTTCTAAATACCCACTTAGTTCCTATGATTGTCATATTCCTAGGTTGTGGAACTAACTCCCAAACATCGTTAGCAATGAATTGATTTAATTCTTCTTGCATGGCGACTATCCAACTATCATTCGTTAAAGCTTCATTCACATTCTTAGGTTTTATAGTTGATATAAAACAAAAGAAGTTACTTTGGTTTTGGGCTTGTGATTTAAGGGTTCTTTGGTTAAGGTTCCTATGACATTTTCTAATGGATGGTTCCTAGGTTCCTTAATGTTGACTATTTCCTCAATTTCCAAAGTTTCATCCTCAATGTCATTTTCTAAGTTTTTCTTTTCGGTAATCTTAATTGCTTCTTCTTCATCTAAGTCACCATTCACCAAGGGTGATGTCTTAGAGGGTGGAGGAGTTTCATCGAATGTCACGTTGAGTGATTCTTCGACTTTCCTAGTGTGTTCATTAAGAATGATATAGGCTTTACTATTTTGGGAGTAACTTAAAAAGACACCTTCGTATGAATTTGGGTCAAACTTGGTAAGGTAGTCTTTGGTGTTTAAGATGAAGCACTTGCTTCCAAACACTCTAAAGTAATAAAGAGTAGGTTTCCTACCTCTCAAGAGTTCATATGGTGTTTTTCCTAGGATGGCTCTAATTAGGATTCGTTTTAGAATGTATGTTGAAGTATCTACTATGTTACACCAAAAATTTTATGGTAACGATTGCTAATTCAACATAGTCCTACTTATTTCTTGAAGTGTCCTATTTTTTCTTTTAACCACGCCATTTGATTGAGGAGTTCGTGGAGCTGAGAAGTTATGTGTAATTCCATTGGCATTACAAAACTCTCCAAATTGCACCACATTATCAAATTACCCTACCTGGTCAGTTCGTATTGACTCTATTGTACATCTAATTGGTTTATAATTTTTTACTAAATATTTCGAATTGATCGAAGGCTTCAGTTTTGTCCATAAGGAATCTAGTCCAAGTATACCTAGAGTAGTCATCTACTATGACTAAGGTGTAGCGGTTTCATCTGTAACTCCGTACGGCGGATGGACCAAAAAGATCCATATGAAGGAGTTCTAAACATCTAGTCGTTGATGCTATATTCTTAGCCTTGTAACTAGCGTGAGCTTGTTTTCCAATTTTGCAAGCATCACAAAAGTGTTGATCAAACTTAATTTTAGGTAAGTTTCTAACTAATTCCTTAGATGCTAACGATTGAATAAGACGCATATTTGCGTGACCTAATCTCCTATGCCACAACATGGAATTTTCATCAATCGTTGCTAGACAAATTTAGTCTTTAGGCTTATTTCCTAGTTTCATCACATATAAGCCTTTCTTCCTAATACTTCTACCTATGACCTTACCATCCTTAGTGATTTCACTATCATGTTTAGAGAATGTTACTCATACCACGTTTATTTTCCACATATTGGTCCTTCATACTTAACAAGTTAATTCTTAAGTTATCTACATGTTCTTCATTATCTATTTTGAGAGGGTATTCGAAATATACCGTTGCCAATGATGGTACGCGAAGATTGATATACCAAGATGTCATTACCTCTGTTTGTTATGCCTTGTAGCTTGAGAAGAGGATTTCGGGTTACCCGTTCAAGTGTTTGGAGAGGTTAGTGACATCCCTATCCTTTTATCACTCATCAGGTTCAAGTCAAATCCAAGGATATCTCACTTGATGCTTGAAACTACGAGACACGATTTCATTTTTGAACTTCTACATCATCCTTCTTTCACCACTATCACTCCAAGAAAACCTTTGACAAAGCTCTTTGATTCTTGTCTTTTGGTGGATTTTGACATTCTCTAATAAGATGTGATTCGGGTCGCCGCATCTAAAGCTTTTTCTATTTACTTTTTACCATTCTTGTCATCACGGCTTCTTTGGAGTCTTTTTTGTCGTTCTGAGGTTGTCTCACGAATCTACCTCTTCTCTTGAAGAACTTCTTGAGTCTCTTACCGCCATGGTATACGCTTTGTCTTCACTTTCCGGAAGGTTCGAACACTCTTCTTCACTAGACTTCTTTCTTTAGCCTTTAAAGCAAGAGATTCCTTTTCATCTTTTGCTCTTTACTATGTCCAGAATCTTTCTTGTTGACATTTCGTGAACTTTGAGGTTCTGATAAGGTTCATCAAGAGATAGTGACGTAAGTGGTATGTGAGGAATTACACATACCTTTTACCTAAAAAATGACCTAACGACCAAAAACGCACATTAAATGCTATAAATATGCTTGTTTTTGTGTTTATATGTGCAAGGTACAGATATTCACTTAAAGGACAAACGAAGCCAAAACCAGACAAAACTCGAGCACGGATTTAAAAGAGATGAGCGGAAAAATCCGAGGCCAAGGTTACCAAAAGGATTAAAAACGGAGCTTAAAACGGAATTTCTGGATCGAATCGACAAACGTTTGTGCATTTAAGACGTCTAGACGAAGTCAAAGTCAACCCGGGATTACGACATTGGACCTGGGCATGGAAAAACAAACCCGAAAACCTAATTGCCAAAAGTGGGCCCACCCGTACCTACCTAGTGGGCCCAGGTCAGCCCACTTTATTTAAAATTGTTTTAAACCATTAAAGCCCAAAAAGCCCAAAATCCTGTTTTAAAGCCCATTAAATGGCGTCTTCAACCAAATCTACTTTTATACTTACACAAACACCTAAACAAAAACCAAACCCAACCCATATCGTTAGTCCTTCAAGGACTAACATTGTTAGTCTTTAGGATAACGGTTGAAAAAAAGACCTCTACTAACTCTAGGCTGGGCTGCCAATGATTGAAAAATACAAGGACGATGGAGGTGCATCAGACATATATAATTTTTAGGGTGTCAAAATTCGGAAATCACCAAAACTTTATTCCCTGACCCTTTAACACTTAATTTTTCCCGCCTAAATCAAAACCCCACCACTGTACATCTCCTTCACGTGTTTTACCCTGCAACATACTGCCAAAATCATCACCCCACTCCAAACAAACAATCCATGCTGGCAATCCCATGGTTTACCATTGGCTACACGAAATGAAGGGACAAGATCTTTGAGATTGGGCTCCAAGGCAAGATTGAAGGGCTAGGATGAGCATTGGTTTCCTCTCACATAGAAAACACAAGAAGCATACAACAAGCACAATGGGCCTGCTTATAAAAGGAAGAAGAATACAAAAGAAAAAAATAAGGAGTAGGATAGATTAGTTTTATGTTTTTTTTATTTTATGGTTTTTTTTTAATTCTGCATTTACTTTTAGTCTTGTAAACGTTTCTTTTTAATGAAATTTAAATTTTTATGCAAACTTGTCTTTTATACTGCTTATTGTGATTCGCTATTTGTTTAGTGCTTATTTGTGTTAAATCTTGCTTTAAATGCTTTTTAAACTTATATAACATCTGGTTGTTAAGAAATCTTTGCTTAAAAAGACTTAATCAAGCTTTAAATTGCTTGTAGACAAGTTAAAGGGGTGTTTGGCTACTGCCTGTTCTTGTATCTAAAATGGGTCATTTTGTTTTAAAACTTTTAGGTCTTAATTTGTCTTGTGTTAAATTTCTCTAGGTTCTGTTTATTTCAGGTTTTTGCATCCAAAATTCTTAAAATAGTTTCTATGGGTTCATGTATGATCTGTGATGGTCATAGCTGCTAATTCATGGATTAAATTGTGTTTGATTCTTATCGGTAGTTCTTGTTTGTGTTCGGTTTTATGTTTTTATTTGAGTCTAAATTCAAGAAAATTTGTAACAAGCCTTAGGCCTGCAATTTAGTTTTGAAGTTTTTATGCAAATTGTGAAAATTTCCTAAGTCTTCTATCAGTTCTTAGTTAGCTTGATTGTTAGCTTATTTTGGCTTATGTAGTGGGCCAATCTTCTTGTTTCTTGTTGCTTTGTGTTAATTGGTGGTTCTAGTTAAAGTATAAGAAAGATCAGGACACCCATACTATTTTGTTTTAAGCATGTTAAAAAAAGCTGGTAAAAGTGCTTGTTGGTAGCTGATGCCTATGCTGTAGCAACATAGGCTTTGCTTTGTGAATGTTGCTTAATTTGATTAGCTTTTCAGGCTTATTATGATAATCTAGAAAAAGTTGCTTTTTAAAAAGTCTTATTATACGACTTTTTCCTTAGTTATATAGCTTATTTAGGAATGTTTTATTTGTTCAATTTAGCTTAATTAGGTTTGATTTATGCCTTAGTAGTAATTGAGCATTAGTGGAGCTATTAGAGTTTCTTTAGCTAAGAACAGTTTATGATTGAAAGCTCATAAGCTTTTAAGCTTACTATCATCCTGTGATAAGTGATTTTCCAGCTTACTTTTAGTGAGTTTTATAAAAAAAGTCATAGTTAGCAAAATTGCTTATTTTCATGTCCTTTTTGAATTTGTGCAAAAAGAAATTAAAAAAATAAGTTTTCAAAAAGGGTAAGGCCAAGACTTAAACCTGCGACCTCCCCCTTAACAGCACACACACTTAACAAGTCGCCCTCCCCTAGGTAGATTTTTTCATTTACCTCTTGCACTATTTTATTTAAATAGTCTTTTTGGCCCTTTTAAGCTTTAAGCTGTTTTAGCTTATAGACAGCTTATTTTATAAGCTGGTTTTACATTTTATTTTTCTTTATTCAAGCATACATTAAAGTATTTTCTTACTGAATTTTTAATAATTTCCTAGTTTATTTTATATTTTTAATCATTTTTTCTTTTTAAATACAGTTTTTAAATCATTATAAATTAAAGAAAATGTCCAAAAAAATAATAAATCTTTTTTTAGATTTTTTTTTCTATCAATTAGGATCTAGGAAAAATAGATTGGCACCCGTAGGGTTAATATTTTGAAATTTCATTTTTTAAAGAACGGGATCGAATTCCGTTCTCGTTTTCTTTGCGTTTTTAGCTTTAAACACCTTCGTTTTTGGTCTAGTTTTCTTTGTTCTTACTTTTTAGTCACTTAGAGGTTATGCTTATTAAGTCCAAAAAAGGGGCTTAATAGTTTAGCTTGTTGGCATTAAGTTAAACCAAGTGTGTTGTTGCCTTATTTGAGCTCTTCTAGCTTATTTATAAGCTTTTAGAAAAAGATTGTTATTTTTAAAGTTGCTTATTTTTTTACTGTACTATAAGTTTAAAAAAAAGAAAAAAAATGTGTTTTAAAAAGAAGAGGCCATGGGGGTCGAACCCATGACCTCACCCTTGTATACCACACGTCCCACACACAACCTCTGCTAACACTAGTGCCCTTGGGTCTTTTTTGCTAGGAAACTCACCTTTAATTCTTTTAACCCTTTTAACCCTTTTAACCCAATCAAATATCTGATTATTCAAGCAACCAAGAGTCAAACCAATAACGTGACCGTCAATTTCACGCCTCGTCAGGGATAAACGACCCAGGAATCGCGTGCTTCCCGGTTTACTACATTTGATTGATATTTTTGATTCTCATTATTATATTTATATATTTATTTATATTTATATATATAGTAAGGGTCTAATTTACAACCATCATTTTTGGCGCCGCTGCCGGGGAGGTGTGTTGCGACAATATCGTTACGGTTTGACGATTAGTGACTTGAAGACCCTTCCTCGTGAAGTTATTGTTTTCCGTTTCTGAATATTATTATTATAAAAATATAAAAATACAAAAATATTTTTCGTTTTCTTTTATTGTATACAAAAGATAAAAACAAGAAAAACCAAAAAGATAAAAACATTGTCCATAAAAAACAATAAAAAGCATCATAATGCTTTCAACTGAGGCATTATCATAATAAGTTCCCGAACAAAAGATTAAAAACTTGCCTTTGTGTCACTTGTGAAATACGGCTCACCTTTAAGGGATTAACAAACTATAAGAGGGGTATAAGGAGGGTTGTTCCGAGGAACTACGACCCGAAAGGAGAAGGATTTTAATAGCTTCGCGCTTTCGCGCTCCTCCGCTCCTTTGTGCGTTTTTCTTTTAGAGAGCTACCGTGAAGCAAGTTGATTATCTGTAACACCCCCAAAATGGGTCGCAGCGGAATAAGGATCCGGGACATGTTACTTCAAGATCAACAGCACAAGATATATATAAGAACGACACAAAAATCGTTTAAATTGATACATTGGATTTAATTCAAAGACATAATACAAAAGCTTAAAGCTTTACTTGTTCTTTGTTTAATATTACAAAAGATAACATAGATTTCCCAAAACATGATGCACATAATTGTTGTTCTAAAGGGGGTCCTCGTAGACAAGATCGTTCGTGATCCTAATAAAACACCCGACTCGTCTCACAGGACCCCCCCTCAAGAATTGTGCAAGGTATGGGAAACCCGGTTGATGGATCCCGAATTGTCGAGGATTTGTCTTTACCGAAAGAAATTTAATGGAAGATTTGATTTTACATAAAGTCTTGAAAATGGAATTTTCCAATAGAAAAAGACCTTCAAGATACTTCCAAGTCATCCAATGACACTACAACGTTGTTAATGCTCCTCAAGAGCCATTCGATTGTCAAACAGGACCCCCGGTGAAAATTCCTCGCAAAGTCCTTACCACATATTGCACACAATTTTGTTACAGTTTGGTGATCGTTAGATGGAATCTTTGTCAACGATGCACTTGTAGTCTTGTGTAAAGTGTGCTCCATCATGGTATATAACTTGCCTCCGAAAGTTCCGATTATCTCTAATCCGGGACCATGCAACAATCAAACCATTGATGAGCTCCCACAAACTTTGCCAAGATTTGATCTTGACATGCAATACTGTAAAATAGAAAAATTCATTACCTTATGTTTCAAAACCTAATTTTGTTGATGATTCTCCTAACGTTTATAACCCACCTCCGCAACCCCCGACGTATTCTTATGAGTTTTGTGGGAACGATGCTTATTATGGTTACGATTGTCCACCTTAAGTTCCGTTTATCTATCCGGAACCGTGTTACAATCAAGACTTTAATTTCCCACAAAACTTTCATAATTTTCAACAACAATATATTTGTTGTGAAAATTGCGGGGGTCCTCATGAGACTTTTTAATGTCAACCGATGAATCAAAAAGTTAATTTACAACCTAATCTGGCTAATGATCTAATTCTTTCGGTTTTGACCAATTTCAACCCCCACAATATACCGTCAATCATCCAATCTCAAATGCTCAAAATGAGCTCTTCAATTCCCAAAATAAGCTTATGGAGCAATTGACATCCTAATATGAAATTTTTGGTCAATATATACAAAAAAGGAAGTAAGAAAAGTAATTGAGAATACAAGGCGCTAAAGCTCGATATTGGACAGATTCTCATTAGCTACGATGATGACGATGACGAGGAAAGATCGATTCCCTTAAAGATACTATTATTTCTGGACTTCCTCGTTGTGTTGCAATCACACCCGCTTTATCAACCGAGGAGCCCATTGACTCTCTCATAATGGAGAACGAGCATATTGACACAATTCGTAAATGGGAAATCGAGGAGTACGACTTCATAAAGTCTAGTGTTGAGAACCTTGTCCAAAACCCAAGTGAGTCCGAGGATTTCTCCGATATCAAAAGTGAGTATGATATGCCCGTTTGTGATAATTTTAGGAATTTATCAAATCTCTTGATGCAAACGACGATTTCTCCTCTAGTGACGACGAGTCATTTTCTTCCTGATGAGGACGTTCCGAATGAAATTTATTCAAACCACTCTTTTCTGATTGAAGAAATCAGTTTCTGTAAAGATTGGATGCGTCGATCATTCTATGAAATGATTATCTTCTCGATCATTCTCCGTGAACACGCTCATAATGAATTAATTCCACCGGTAATTAATGAAGCCCGACTTAGATCTTGGAGGAAGACATTCGTTTTATTAGAGATTGTTGTATGATTCATTCATCTCCCCGACCACCGCGAAGCTTTTTCCAAAGCTAATTTCTGACACTATCATCAAGTCTTTTCCTACAATTCCTATCCCGTTGATGATAGTGACTCTCTTAGGGAAGATATCGATATATTTCCCGGTCCCGGCCCCGGGCGACTCTATACCACCGGTATTGATAGTGATGATTTCGACTGTCGGACGATACGATAATACTACTGTTCCTTACCCGAGTTCGAATCATTTTCATGTTGATTATCCCTACCCGATTCCTGGAGAATCAACCATTTGATGTGGGAAAGACATCCCCGTGGATGTGCCTAATATTTTGCCCACCCATCCCGCCCTTCATATGGATTTCGACTTCATTCCTTCTATTAATGATCTCGGATCCGATCTAATGATTTCTCTACCTACCGAGATAGAAACAAGATTTACAATCGGGGAATATGCATAGAAGTCAAATCCCGAGATTTCTTGCTACCTTTCCCCCCCTTGATTGATCTTTAATTCCATTTTCATACAAAAATGAATGACAAAGTTTTCAATCACGTTGTTTCTTGCTTCAAAGAATCGTCCTCCTTCCCTTCTTCACATCGTGTCCTTAAGCTTCTAAGCTTTTTTCATCATAAAAAACCGATGTTGATTCATGGAGACAACACTCCTAATTTGGGTGTTCGTCATCCTCATTTTTATTCCCCTTGACAAAGCTCAAGTATGGGGGGATCGGGTCATGCTTAGTGACCTTAAACAAGTGCTTCGTGGGTGGCAACCCATGCTTATCCTAATATAATATTAATAGTAGTAATGAATAAGTGTGTTGTGAAGAGGCTCGCCTCTACCTTTCCTTATGTTTATGTTTTTATTTTTTTATGTCCAGATTTTCCGGATTGTAAAACTCTCGTGCTCGCGCAGGTTTCTTGTCCTTCATTCACAGAGCGAGTTTCACATTCTCACTTCATTTTGGGAATCCCAAATATCCAAATCTTATCGACCTAACCGTTTATCTGTAAGCATAATCTTAATAAACGGCTTAGATTTAACGTAGATACCCTTCTTAAAATATTGAGACAATGTTTAGATTCTAGTTAAGGGGGATCTATCGATTGATTGTGCCAGCAATTGTTGTTTTCACGTGAATCACCGTTTTTAACCACCAAAATACCAAAAAAAAGGAAAATTTTAAAAAAAATAAAACAAATAAGTTATTTGTCACAATTTGACCTTTCTAACTGGGTTAGAGAAATAAGAATAAATTTTGACTCGATCGAGCGTGTTGAGCTCTAGCTTGTTCCTTAACTTTTAGACTAAGCATTCGCGAATCTTCGCGAAGAACAAAAAATTGAGTTGGATGTCTAAACAGATTATTTGGCTGAAATCTTAAGAGCTCAAGTATGTAATTTGTGTGCTTTTTTTACCTCCCATAAGCTCCTAACCGTAACCAATAATACGTGCTATTTTGGAAATTAAACTTAAATCAACAATTTGAATTTTGAGATGTAGTCGAAGCAATAATTGTAGTCTTAGTTCAAAATTATACTTAAATTTTCCAAAAAGAAGTCTTCTCTTATATCACGAAATATAGTGTGAAAGTGAAAAAAAATGAAGAATAATAATTATAATATGTGGGCTGAATAAAAGTAATGCCTGCACTTGCCGGCTCACAACCCGATGATTTGTCAGTCTTCTAAAGAAAGCCCATAGTAAGAATAATAATCCGAGACCAATAAAAGTTTGCTGCATCTTGCCGGCTCACAACCGATGTTGCAGCCTTCAAAAAGGTCGAGGGTACGATTGTGCATTAATGTATGTATAATGTAAAAGTGTGATTTTAATAAATAGTAGTAAAATCTCTTTCTTACATTTAAATAATGCTTTTGAACTTAGACTATATCATTTTAATAAGTTTGTGCGTTATTTCTATAATAAGCTATGTATAAACATAAAACCAAAGAGTTTTTTGAAAACCGAAGGTCGCGTGAGATCCCGATACTAGATCTCTGTGGGTGTCAAAAGACTGTCACTTAGCCGCAATGTTGAGGGTGCCGAGACGAAAGTCGCTACATAAACTGGGAGATCTCGCCTTCAAACACATTATTCCTCAGGGAGGAAAAAAAAAAAAAAAAAAAAAAACGCGAAGCATTTAAATATTGTAAAAGTTGTCCATGGTTGAAATTCGAAATGGCACATTCACTTAATATATAATAATAATCGGGAGCGAAAAGTTCACAAGTTGCAAATAATGAGTAGTGTTAGCATCTTAACTTATACTTAACGGTGATTTCGTTTTAAGCTTGGTTTGTGAATATAATTGAAAAGTCGGGGACGATTACAATTATCTTTTAATCATTTTAGGATTGAAATGCGTCCATGTTCTATGAACCCAAAAGTTTAAAAAATAACGAAATTCAAACATGTAATTAATTGCTTAAAAAGAAAAGTGTCAGAAAAAGATGAGAAAAAGAAAAAAAAAATACAAAAATAATGCGTGTGAATAAAGTGTGAATAAATAATAAAAATTGATAAAAACGAGGTTTTTCAAAGCTATTGATTCTTTAATTCCGATTGATGAACACTTAGCTAACTTTTTGAAGTAATAGTCATGGGGAATTGAGATTTTTGGTTTTCTTAAAGTGTTTTACTTATGGCATAGCGTATAGTACACAGGCAATATTTAGTATGGTTATTTTGATATGTGAGGTAAATACACATACCTTTTAATTAATAAAACGACCCTAATTGACCAAAAATACACATAAAATGCCAAAAATATGCTTGTTTTTGTGTTTATACTGTGTAGGTACCGGATATTCACTAAAGGACAAAAACAAAGCCAAACCGGACAAAACCAAGAGCAGAATTGGAAAGAGCGTGAAAAACCAAAGCCGAAGGTATAAAAGGATTGAAAACAGAGCTTAAACGGACATTTCCGGATCGACTCGACAACGTTTGTGCATTTAATGAAGTCAAGACGAAGTCAAAGTCAACCCCGGGATACGGCATTGGAAAGAGCATGGAAAAACGAACCCGAAACCCTATCATGATAAAATGGACCAGCAAAATTTGTAACAACCGTCAATTTTCGGAACATATTTAAATAATAAATCATATTTATTATTACATGTTTGTCGTTTATAAAATTTATTTTTAAATTATTTGATTCGAAAACGAAAAAGGATATATATTAATTCATAGTTGATTTATCAAAAACGAACCACTAAATCACGTTTTCACGATTCGAACCCTAAAGCAATTTGATGTAAAACGATATTTTCAGACAACTTTTTAGTTTTACCGAGAGTTTGAAACAAGCAGAAGAGGGCTAAAACAGCCTCGCAAGGTTTTGAAAACTGCGCACAACGGGTACCGACACACACGAATAATTAAATTTATTTTTAATTATCACTATACATTTAATAAAAATATTAAATAAAAACATTCATATTTATTTAATTTAATTCGTATGTGATGTAACTCGAATATCCTAGTTAAAAATTCGTTTTTTATTATAACAGTCACCAAATAAATAACAATATTTTTTATAAATTTATAAAAAATATTTAGGAAATACTATCCAAGTAAATACCATTTTATCAGAAAAAATACTTTGGAAAGCAATGACGCAAGTTTCGAGTTATGAAATCAATCCGTTAAGTCGCTCAACTACCCCGATCTTTAATTATAAAAATAATCACACCCACAAGAAACACATTAGGTTCCCTGGGAAATATTTACACACAATTTACCCAAAACAAATATACAACTTGCACTATTTAATTATAACTTTTATATATATATATATAATATATATATATATATATATTATATATATATATATATATATATATATATATATATATATATATATATATATATATATATATATATATATAAAATTTATAACACATTTTCATTTATAAAAAAAACACACACACACTTCATACATCATCTCCTCTCTCCCTCCCCATTTCCGGCAGCCCCTCCCCCTCCGCCGGCCACCACCACGCCGCCGCCGGAAAACTTTTCCGGCGGACTTTTCCGGCCGCTTCAAAAAGATAGATCACCCGGATCTATCCGAATTCCACTATATCACTCTCTGCCACCCCTACCACCACCACAGCCGCCAGCCCCCTATCTCGTACACCACCCGTTCCCCCCAACCCAAAGGGGTTCCACAAACACCCCCCCCCCACAAAGGGGGGGGGGGAAAACACAACAACACCATCACCATCATCATGTCATCATCATCATCTTTTTAACGTCGCCATCATCATCATCATAACACCACCATCACACCGAAACAACCACCTCCACCATCGCCACCTCACCCATCAATCGCGGCACCACCACAAGCCGCCACCCTTTGGTGCGTGTGGTTTTATTTAAACAAGCCAATGGTGCATTGGTTTGTGGGTTTCACAGCCGGCTGGTGCGTTCGTTTATATGTTAACACCACAAGGGTGTTTTTTTGGCAGCCAGCACGACCCACAAGGGTGCGTGGAGTGTCGGGTCAAACCACCACCATAAAGGTGTGTTTGGTTTTCGTGTTAGCACCAGAGGGTGCGTTGGTTTTGTTATAACACCACTAGGGTGTGTTTGTTTTGCGGTGGTAACAGCCAAGGGGCGTTTGATTTGTTCTATTTAGCACCAAGAGGGTGCGTTCGGTTATGGCATCCCCACCATGGGTGCGTTTGGTTTTCATTTCGCACCAAGGGTGCGTTGTTTTCTCAAGTTAGCACCAAGGGGTGCGTCGGTTTGTGTTGTAAACAGGGTGTGTTTGGTTTAGGTTATAACAACAACGGGTGTGTTTGGATGGTTGTTTAACAGCCATGGGGGTGCGTTTGGTTGGCAGATTATACACCAAAGGGTGTGTTTGGTTAGCAAATTATACACTAAGGGGTGTGTTTGGTTGGGCAGTTGCACCCAAAAGGGGTGTTTGGGTTAGCAGTTTGACGATTAGGGTGCGTTTGGGATGGCAGAATTGTACAAAAGGGGGCGTTTGGGTTAGCGAAACAACGAGGGTTCGTTTGGTTTATACACTTGACTAATAAATATAACACGAGACTTTATAAATTATAAATCGGAACTAAAATGGTGGTTAATGGTTAAATAAATATGGTATTTATTAATTTGTTTAGTTATAAATATATATAAATATATATTTAAAACACGTAGATATTTTGCAACGCGCGGTTTGTTGAAAAGTGGAAAAGAAAACATTAGGTTTTATAAATATGGGGAAACGTTATATAACCGGGAAGGTCATGACGAAATTTATATAACTTTTTATATTTAGTAATGTTTTACTAAAGCCTCTATTATTTTAGAAACCGATAAAAGGGACTAAGTTATATTTTAAAGATATAATAATTTGTATTATACAATAACCGGATAAACGAACGAAAACTGTACTTTTACAATGAGATAACTATTTTAGACACGACTCGTCGAGGAAACGAAATATAAATTTATAAAATATTATTTTATATTTTATAATTGTCAGCTAGAAGATAACATAACAATTGTTGTAAAAACTTTACAAACATCGTTTAAACATAAGTGGTAACCTTAAAACGTACGTTTACGCCTATGCAAGAACTTCTTATTTAATTAAGTGGTGAATTCGGAAACGGGTCAAACTAATTGGTTTAATCATTTACTCACACTTATTATCTAATACCTGCAAAGCATTATATACGTCACATTAATCTTTGGATTGTTTGTCTTTGTTATATAATTCACGGTATGAGTTATATAAGGGTTTATTTATCATATGTAATATATACAGAATATATTACATACTTTGCGTTCACTTTTCAATTTATTTATTTAACCAACCACCAAACTATTACAACTTTAAATCTAAATCTTTTATCAACGTGTCGCGTTGACGTAACCATTCATCGGGAAACCCAAATACATTATCCTAGGCTAGTGGGACTAGGCTTTAAGATTAGTTGCAACTTCTTGATCGAGCCGCTTCGTCTTCCGTTCGTGTTGTGCATATTAGATGCCTATCTGTCAATCGTTCTTCATCATCGAGGTGAGTTTCATAACCTCGCTTTTCAAACTTTTGAATGTTTATAAACCCGTGAGGGGGATACATGCTTGTTTACAAATGCATTTACATGTTTGATTACAAATTGGTTTACATACTCTTTTACATAGCTCGCTATGGGATATATTACTTGACTTCATTTTTGGTCATAAATATATGTACTTTACTTTTGAAAGGATTACGGATTAGCTTAAGCAGATTGAACTGGTGACAAAAACGGTACTGCCCGGGTGTTCTTGGAGGGGACACCGGTAACGGGAGTACATATTTTTACTTTACTGCCCGGGTGTTCTTGGAGGGGATACCGATAACGGGAGTATATATTCTTTAAATCACTGCCCGGGTGTTCTTGGAGGGGACACCTGTGATGGGTATATATAAGTCTACGTCACAGCATGAATGTTATGAAATAGATCTATTCGTGTGTGGATCCCTGTTCGGGTGATTAGCTATCACCGGTAATGAACGTTATAGCGTAATGTCCACGCGAATGATATAAAATAGATCTATTCGGGATTGACAATCCCCGTTCGGGTGATTAGCTATCACTAGGTAAACGAACGTTATAACATGTCGGATTACGATTGGTTGGG